>VMDR010002736.1:0-84559 GCA_007922815.1 Macrotus californicus
ATCCCCCTGGGGAAGGGCTCAGTCTCACCTCAGATGCCACTTGCAGTTCCATGTTGTCACCTGTGCTTCTGGTGAATTAGCTACAGACAGCAGGCTCCAATGACCCTCTCCTCGGGTTCAATTCATTCACTAGAGCGGCTCACAGAACTCAGGGCAACACGTTTGCCAGCTCATTAAGGAATGTGACGAAGGATGCGCATGAAGATCCAGACGAAGAGATGCGGTGGGGGGCTGCAAGGGTCCTGATTGCTGGAACTGCTGTCCCTGTGGAGCTGGGGGGCACCACCGTCCTGCGGTGGGTGTGCTCACCAGCCTGGCAGCTCCCTGAACCCCATGCTACTGGGATTTCATGGAAGCTTCCTCAGGTAGGCACGATCAGTCATGAACTCCATTTCTACCCTCTCTTTCCTCTCGAGAGGATGGGAGCAGGGGCTGAAAATTCTAAGCTTCTAACTATAGTTTGGTCTTTCTGGTGATGAGCCCCCATCCAGTGCCCCACCCAGACTTGCTTCATTGAACAAGAAATGTACTCTCATCACTGAGGAATCTACAAGGGATTTAGAAGCCCTGTGCCAATAGCTTGGAGCAGAGACTGATATTTTCTGTTATCTCACAGCTGGGTACCGCCACTGCCCTCGGTACACAGCAGTGGGCCGGGACATGTGAGCTGAGTGAATGTGAGGCTTGGTTCCCTGTCCTTGGGCCTTCTGTGCTTCATGTGTGCAATGGCTTGAATTGTGTCCCCGTCCCCCAAACTAATAAACTGAAGCCCGGCCTCCCAATGTGATCGTAGTTGGAAATGGGGTGTTTGGAAGGTAGGGAGTTAGTTTTAGTGAGGTCATGAAGGCAGGCCCCTGTAGAGGATTAGTGCTCTTATAAGAAGAGACAGCAGAGACCTGGCTTCGTCTCTCTTTGCCTGTGAGGACAGAGAGAGAGGGGCCTTCCGCAAGCCAGGAGAGCTCTTGCCAGAATCTGACCATGCTGGCCCCTCACCTTGGCCTTCCCGGCCCCAGAACTGTGAGAAATAAATTTGTATGGTGACAAAAATACCACCCCCAGTTTATGTTATGGTATTTTGTTATGGCAGCCAAAGCTGACTGGCAGTGTTTTTGCCACATGGCTTACTGTCACCTGGCTGACTGTCACCTGACCTTGTGGTGCAGGGGCATGCTGTCCTCCCGAGGAAGGGGCTGATACTCTTCTGGACCTTTCCGTTCCCGGATCCCCAGGGCTGGCCCAGGCCATCAGGAGAGCACTGGGCAGCCTACCTGGCTGGTCCTGAAATGCCCTGTTCTCACCTGCTGAGGCTCCTCAAGCAAGGTCTGGCTTGGTGGAGCCTCAGGGACATCTCAGGCAAGGCCCTGCCTCCCACTCGTGACTTCTGCCCGAAGCTTCTTGTGAGGATGGTGGCTGTTGGAGAAGATCCCAGACTGGATGTTCCAACCCTGTTGGGCCTCCCAAGGCTGGGGCTTGGGCAGATCAAGGCGACCATAGCCTTGAACTACCAGCTCTTGGGAGGGTGCCTGACGTGAATAGAACCCTTGTGAGTCACGGCATGCACCCCTGGGAGGGGCAGTGTCCGGCCTGGTCCTCAGTGCAAGCCAGGAGACCAGGCTCAGGTGTCCTGTCCCAGAAGACAAGAGCCGGTCTGGGACCAAGGATAAAGTGGGAGACCAAGCAGAGTTGGAATGGAGAGAAGGGCAAGCCAGGCCTTGAGTGGAGAAGGGCCTTAAATGATGTTCAAAATATTTAACCACCAGAACAGCATCGCTGCCCGCCCCCGCCCCGCCCAACCAGACAGTCCTGTCATTAAACTTGCTGGAAAGGGGGAAGTCAGGTTTTGGGGTGACAGGTCAGGGCAGCCCTGTCTGGGTATCAGCCCTGGCCTGGGGCTATTGCCACAAACAGGAGGGAGGAACCAGGCCTTGTTGGAGAATTGGTGGCTGGTTATCCAGTGTGTGTGTGTGTGTGTGTGTGTGTGTGTGTGTGTGTGTGTGTGTGTTGGGAGGGGCGGGGCAGGGAGGGGGAACTGGCTTCCTGGAAAGGTTTCCCTTGCGTCTTTGAACTTCCCACACTACTCCCCGCCTTTGGTTAAAGCCTGTTAAGACCAGGTCAAAATGCCAGAGTGGCCGAGAAGGGAGGGGCTTTAGCCGTGTGTGACGTCTAGAGAGCTGCTCGGGCAGAGCAGAGGCCTGAAGAGGTGGGCTGGTGACGCTGGGGGTATGGGTTGGCCCTTGTCCAGGAGGGCAGGCTCCTGTGACAGGGCTGTAAGGGCACCAGCAAGGGCTTGGGGTGGGACAAGAGACAGGAGGGCCCACGTGACCTCGGATTCTGCACGGGTGTTGCTGATGTCCCAGGCGGAAGCAGGAGCCCCCAGAGTGTCTGGCTGTGGCTGAGGCCTGGGCGCAGAGCGAGAGGAGGGTGACACACACTGAGGAGCAGAGCGGAGGGCCTGGGGGCGGGCCGACAGAGAACTCTGAGCTGCTGATACGGGAAGAGGGTTCCAAACCACTTCCCTTCCCCTGCCCTGCCCTGCCCTCTGTGCAACTGCTTAGCAAACAGGACATCCTGAAAATACAGAGTGAGGGTGACCTGTGAACCCTGGGGGGAGGGACTGTCTATCCCTATCTCCTCTTTGTAGGCAGGGTCAGTCACCCAGCCAGCACCACCGCCCCTTTCGAAGGACTGTCTAGGGAAAATAGAGCCGCTGCACAAGATGGAGGGAGGCTCACGGCCAGAATCCAGGAGGCTCCTCGGGCCATCTTAGTTCTAGGTGAACCTAAGTGAGAGACAGACTCCAGCAGGACCAGCGAAGGGCTCCTGGCCCCAGGAAAGAAGGTGTGAGTTACCCCCTGGGTGAAGTAACCCACCCAACAAAGGTGCTGGTGGAGGACAATGGAGTATCGCCTTCTCTCAGAAGACAAAACCATTCTCTGAGCTCTTGCAGAAAGGATGGGGCTCTATTTTTTTCTTCTTCCCTGGTATGTCATATGGATTTTAATGTATTTCACCTCATTTTAATTTCCCTTTCTCTCTCTTTCCCGCACTTTAATACAGGGCAGCAGGAGCCCTTCAACACTGAAAAATTGCTGAGGACCTCAATGAGCTTGTTTACATGAGTTACAGCAACCTTTACCATGGTACAAATTAAAGCCAATAGCTTTAAAAAATGTATTAATTCATTAAAAAGACCATAAATCCATTACATATTCACTTTTTATACAATTAAAAATAACCATATTTTCCCAAAATAAAAGAACTCGGTGAGCAGAAGAGTGGCATCGGTTTTGCGTCTTTGCAAAGCTTTAAAGTCCGGCTTAAGAGACAGCAGGTGCATTCTCCTGTCTGCTGGTGCGTTCACTCTGCTGCGGCGTGTCTCGGTTAAAGAGGACGAGGACAGCTGGCTTCTGCCCCAAGTGTCGCTGGGGGAGGACTCTGAGGACTCCCAGTGTCCATGGGCCGCACTGTGGAGGCATGCCGTAGTGGTCAGCTTTAAGTCACACATTCTAGAACGTATGGAGAGAACCATGACAAAACCAGAAGAGGAAGCGACAGCTCCAAATGTCCTAGATCAAGATGGGTCTGAAGGTTGCCCCAAGAGTTGGATGAAGCAGCTGATGAAGCAGCCCAGGACGACCTCCCTCGCAGAAGGGGCGAGCCATGGCTCGGTGGTGAGGCCAGCTGCAGCCCGCTGGATGGGAGAGGATTTTGGAAGTGGAACAGGGGAAGGACATGTGTCAGACAGCCGAGGGAGTCGGCGTGGCACACCTCTGCCATTTCCTTTGGTTACCCAGCATCTGGACACCCTTTCTTTTTGGGCAAACCCCCACTGAGCATGCTCTGGCACGGTCCCGCCTCCTCCTCGTGCTAAAGAAGCTGGGTAATCTCTCCTCCTCACCTTCAGGGAGCTGCAGAGTGCGTGCCCTCCTGAGGTGTCCTGATCACACCCTCCTTCCCGGTAGCATTTTACTCTTGGGCTCACATGGCAGAGACAATCGAGGAATAACTGTGACAGTAGGGGGTGACACTGGTGGCACTTATTT
This sequence comes from Macrotus californicus, assembly GCA_007922815.1. Lineage (NCBI taxonomy): Eukaryota > Metazoa > Chordata > Mammalia > Chiroptera > Phyllostomidae > Macrotus > Macrotus californicus. The sequence goes on from VMDR010002736.1 coordinate 4,044, forward strand.
AGGTGACAGTGTCACATGGCCAATGGTGGGGCACCCGCTGCAGCACCCCCACCAGTGGTCCCTGAGGTTCGACCTTGCCTGGGCTTCTGGCTACACAACTTCTCTCAGTCCCTGTGTGCTCGCTCAGCTGGAGCCCAGCCTCCGTCAGACTGGAAGCCCCGTCCATGTTCCCAACAGTTTACCAAGTTGGGCATGTCAGGTGCCGTGGGGACTGCTGAGGGCTGGCTGGGAAGGCCCGCCCCCTCCCTCATCTGGCGCGCTGCCCAGGCCTGTCTAGACTGCTTCCTCCTCGAGTCCCAGGGCCTCCTGCTCAGCTGATCTGCCTGTGCCCAGGCTTGACCTTTCCAAGGCATCCTGCAGCCCTGGAGGTGGTACTGTCACGAAACTCTCCTGTGTGACACCTGTACCTTTCCAGTCTACCAGGACTCTGAATGCAGAGTCTTCCTCATTTTGCCTCAAATTTCCTATCCTCCAGCCCCCGCCCCAATTCCCTTCTAATGATTACAGTAAGAAACAAGTAACTTCCAACAATTATAGAATGGTTGTGAAACAGAAAGGGAAAATCATTCACGACCTACCACAAACTTTGGGACTCCTTGCCTGTCTTTAAAACAATCGTGCAATGCCTGTGCAGGCTGCACTGCTGTTCCTGGGTGGATGCGGGCCCACCCCACTGAGGTTGGACTTGGCCTTGTGCTTTGGCCAACAGAATGAGTACACTCGACACACATCACATGTGAGCAGGGGCTATATTTGTGCTGGGAGGGTGTGGCTTGGCCTCTTGTGCTTCTGCTATGAGAAAGAACATGCGCAGGGAGTGCGACTCCTTCACCCGGGACTCAGGACAGAACAGGGATGTCGATGGAGGCCTAGATCAGACCCGGCTGTGGCCACCTTGTAGACCCGAGTGAGAGCTTGTAATTGTGGGCCACTGAGATTTTTGAGGTTATTTTGCAGCAAAATATGACTAATACAGTATCATATGGGAAAAACCAGTTACAGAATTCGACACATGCTTAATACTGTGAACAGTCAGGTGCATGGCAATCAGGTAGATTCCCAGGCACAGCTGAAACTGTACTAATTTGCAGACTGAACAACTTTCTTGAGACAGGAAAGAGGTCTGGCAGGGGATGACCTGCCTGGGTGAGAAAGCTTGTAATTACATTCACCCACGGGCTCTCCAGCACTAGGCTGCTTTGGGGTAGAGGAGGTAAGGCAGGTCAGGGTAGGAGACTGTTTCAGGCCCAAGCAGCCCCTAGCATGACACTGGCCAGGAGGTACTGGTAATCCCATGCTGCCCCCCAATCTGCCCACTGACTCCTCCAGCAACCTCCTCTTCTAAACCTTTCTGAAGAGTAAGTCCATGTCTGAGATATGATTTGTGGATGGAGGGGTGATCAGGGGACCCTGGGCTCCTGAAAACAAAAATGGGTCTGAAGGTTGCCCCAAGGCCAGTAGCAACCTTCCATGCATTTTGCATATCCTGCCTGCTCTTGGCTTACCTTCCACAGGTAGACTGCTGTGATCAGCCCTATCTTCTTGCCACTTTTAACTGTGCACTTTGTGTACGTGGGCAGCCACATCTGAACTGCTCTCCAACGTACCTGCACTTCCTAGCACTGTCTGGCTCAGAGTAGTTAGGTAGGTTCTCAATAAATGTTTGAGAAAATGAATGAATGAATCTTTGCTTACAAAATGTTATCTCCACGGCAGTTCAGGCCAGCTTCCCAGGTTTGACAGCTGGCGTAAACCGACAGCGTGGGCATGTATGTGACCTTGGCTCAGTCCCAGCTGGCTACACTGAGCTATGCGCCCTCAGGCTTTCAGGTACGCAGGTTCCCGGGGCTGGCTGTTATTGCTAGCATTTGCTGCTGGCATGCCCCCGACCTGGTAACTTATTTGCACAATTCACATGGAGCTCAATTTAGATTGTTTTTACCAGGTTGCTAATAAAAGTGAATTCTCTTCAGGCTTCTCCCCCGTAATAATATCAATATTCCTTTTTATTTTAATTGCCTTTTGAAAGTATTTATTTGTTCTCAGTCAGAAGGACATTACTCTCCCAGGATCTGGTTTTTGACTTTCTGATTCCCTGGGTATCGCCAGTACTTACAGAGACATAAAAGTTACACACACACACACAGCCCCCAGAAAACAAAAACAAAAACCCCAAACAATTATTTTCCTGTTGCTGACAGATCAAAAAGTTTGGACCTTAAAATAATACCTGACCCCACGGGCCATTTCTGGTTAAGGCCGCTGTCTTGAGTTTTCTGATACTAAGTAATACATTATGTTATACCCAACCAACACTGTAATTAATACCCTTAGAAATGCACAGACCACTTGTTGCTTACTTCAGTTGTCTCGGAACAGACAGAACAGATGGAACAGACAGAACAGACGTTACCACCTGTGTGAGAAAATTCAAGGTGCCGATTCAGTGTCACTTCAGGGCCCGGCACCATACTGGAGCTCATCACCTGTGCCCGAAGGATGGTGGCTCCTTCTTCCAGGAGAGAACTTAAATTAAAGCTGGGCCGGCTGAGTCATCTAACACTTGACTATTAAGATCCCTGGGATTTTCCACCCCTACATCCCTGCCAGCACTCTGACAGACCCTACACGGGGTGCACACAAATGGTTTACGCGACCTTTAAGAACATCCGCAACAGACATATTCTTCACGCATAAACTTAAAAAAATACTTCAACATAATACATTGTATTGCATACAACTGTAATTCAACATAATATATTACATTACTAAAACATTCATATAAATATCATGTATGTATGGATTCACTGCATTAGAAAAATTCTCCTATTAGGCTATCAAAGACCAGTATCAGTAAAGCCCAAAGAAAAACTGTTTTAACAGTAGGAACACTGAAAATAACAACTATGAGGTTTATAAACAAGAGAGAATTCTTTACATTTGCTATCAATTATGTCATAACAGGCACAATCTGAAATGCAATTTTAGGCTAGTAGTGTATAAAAATACTTTTTAACAGCTTTTGATCATTGTAGTACCACTTAAAAAAAAACCCTAGCTGTACAGTTATTCCATTTCAGGACCCACTAAAACAATTCCACCTACTGCTCCCTGCTGGCTCTTTAAGCACCCACCTGGACAGCAAATTCTCACACGTCACGCACGCCGCTACATATTCACATAACCCCCCACATCTATGGTGAACACTGATGAGTCACTGATAGGCATCACCTCCAACAAGGCATGAGATGATGGTGTTTGAAGCCCGTTTTCAGTTCTAGCTTTGGGATTGATTAAAAAAAGGCAAAAGTAAGGTGGATTTTGGGTGTGTGTGTCTGATTTCTAAATTCTTACGGGCGCTCTCGAAGTCCAGTTTAATCTGGTGTATCGATATTTAACTTGGGTGGTGGGGGAACATACTTCCCAGGGCTCTGGGTGATGACCACCCTGGCCTTCTTCCCGAACATTGGAGCGATTTTAGGAGCATCCGGCACGGGTGTTTCTTCAGCATCTTCACTGTCTTCATGATGTAGGTCATAGGAAATGTTCCCATATTCTCTTAGAAATGGGAACATTTCAAGCAGAAACTGACAGAAATCTCTGCGAATACCAAACCACCAATGGTTGCCCCCTTTTCGCCTAAATGTAGTGGCCATTAAAGTTATTAATGAAAGCCAAAGAGGGACAAATATGGAGACGTAAGAAAATGTATTGTGGCCATCCAATCTGTGAACCAGCAGAACCTCAAAAGTGAGCAGGGGCACGACAATAGTGATCCAGCTGATGGCCATGGTCACGTGTGTTCTCCGCTGTTCGGCCACGACATCCAGGGACCTAAGGAACAGGAGGGACCAGACGATGTAATAGAGGACGACCAGGCAGAGGAACGACATGAGGATCCAGAGGGGCACGAACACCACCAACCACGGCCAGTGGATAATCCTGTCCAGCCTTAGGGCAATGAAGATGAACTGTAGGATGTTGACGGAGCACAGTATCTCCAGCTCGAGTGACCTGTCATGTCGGAATCCCCAGACGCAGGCAGCCACGGACACGGGGGATACGAAGAAGAGCGGCATGAAGACCAGCAACCAGAAGTGCGTCCCTCTCTCCACCCTGTCGCAGACCAGGACTTCGAACATGAGCAGCAGCAAATGGATGCCCACAGCGATCAACATCGCTTTGAACTCCACGCAGGTCTCCCCCTCCGTGCGGTAGCGAGGGTTGCGGGCCCAAACACCCGCACCCACTGAGGCGCCTGCGATGACGAGAAGCTTCCACAGCCATATGGGAGCGAAGACGGCCCAGTAGCTCCACTGGATGATGCCATCCAGGCGGAGGGGCAGCAGCACGGAGAAGAGCAGCAGGCAGGCGTAGATGAGAAACTTACTCGGGTTGAAGTCTTGGAAGAGGCCCCTGGGGTTCATGGCAGAGCCGCCGCTTGCCCACCCGGGCCTGCCGCTCAGCCCAGCTCGGCGGGCGCCAAGCCTCCAGCGCTCCCCGGGCCCGCCGCCTTCCCCGCCAGGCCTGTGTGGCCGCTGGGTGGGCGGCAGCAGAGGGTGGCCGGGCCGAGTTTGCCGCCCGCGGGGCCGAGGAGCCGGAGCACGTGCGCACGCGGCCTCGGGAACCGGCCGGAAGCGCAGCGGGGCGCGGCGTGCACGCCCTCTCTCTCCGGGCTACATACGGGTCGCCGCTTCTGCCGCGCTGCTGTCGCCGTCACTCCATACCTCCTTCGAGGGCCGTTACTGCGCCTGGTGCTGGCGGGACCCGGGCGGGCGGCTCCGGCCCGGGGCGTGGCGCGCTGCGGACTCCCCCGCGGCCCGTTGGCAGCGAGCGGGCCGAGCTCTGGGGGGAGCTTCCTGACGGCGCCGTGAGCCGCGGCGGGAGTGAGCTCACATCCTCCCAGCCGCCCCGGGGGCGGGGCCCAGGCGGGGGCGGGGCCGGGGGACCGGAAGCCAGTGGGCGCACGGCCACCTGGGGGCCCGCCCTTTGCCGCGGCGGACCCGGGGGCTCGGTGCCCCGCGGTGAGGCTCCGTGGCCGGTGCTGTGGAGGGGACGGGCGCGAGTCTTCGCTCGTTGGTGGGAGGCGTGTGGGAGCTCGTGAGCGAGGCAGTGGGCTCGGGTAACCGGGAGCGCACAGGGCGGTCTGGGCGGTGTGCTTGCGTGAAGGTGTGTGCAAGTCAGGCGGTGGCTTTGTCCCTGAGCCGGGGGAGGCCAGAGTCGGGAGGCAGCACGCCGGGGAAGGTGAGGCGCCTTGCCTGCAATAGATGGCTCCCAGGGCTGGACTCCGTGTGGTGGGTCAGCGGACTTCTCAGGCTGCCGACGAGATGGCTCAGGCAGAGCGCCTCGGCAGCAGCGCTATTTATACCAGCCCCTTTGACCTCAGAGGTGGACGTGGGAGTTGGGGAAGGTGTCAGGCCCCGAAGGTCCTCTAGGCAAGGTTTGGGGGAGCAGTTGAGAAAACTATACCGAAAGAGCAGGTCCTTCCTGCCCCAAGTCACCCAGCAGGTTAGGACTCAGATTCAGGGCTTTCCACTTTATGCCCCTAATTCTCCTTTTGGCTTATTTGGCCCTGCCCTAGCCTGATTCTAGCAGAGCAAGGTTGGGGAAAGGGCACTGGAGCAGAGGTCAAGAAATTTGGGTTCTAGGCCAGGTCTTGTCACTCCACCAGCCGAGCAAATTCACCCCCTTCTGTCTTGGCCTCAGTTTCCTGGGCTAAGTTCGGAGCTGGACTGAGTGGCTTCCAAGGGCCAACAGTGCTGCCGCAGGTGTGCCATGCGGAGCACCACCGCTCTGGCCAGGAGGGCAGACCCTGGAGGACTTCTCCTTCTCTTCTCCACTCTTCCCCTGCTCAGGGGAGCCCTGGTTGCTGTCCTTCCTGCCTTTCAGCCCCGACCTGCCCGGTGCGGTCCCATTTCCTGCGGTCGGTGTGGAATGCCAACAATAGTGGGCTCGGATGGGGGAGACCATCAGAGGGACGCATCTGGTGTCAGGGGCTCTTTGGGGTAACAAGGAAGGGCTTCCTGAGAGAGAAATGGGGACCTTGGTCCAGATCCAGGAGCTGACTTTCCCCTGGCCAGCATCAGCAAGATGTTCAGGTAGCATGGTATGGGGTGGACAGCCGCAGCCCTCATGGATCTCCCCACAACTTCTCTGTTTTCCACCTTAGCTTGGGGCAGTTGGGTAGTCTTGGGGAAGGGACTTCCAGCTCAGTAAGCCCTGCCAGTCCTCAGAGTTCAGATCTTGTGAACATGTCTTAAGGGCCCCTGATTCCAAAAAACCCCTTGGGAGTCACTGTGGGGAAAGTGTCCACCAAGTGAGGCTCTAGGTTCCCTCCCTCCGCCCCTCCAGAGTTGCTCTAGTCTGTTTTGTGTATGGATTTTTCCTTTACTATTTCAAGTAGGGATTTGTCAGCTAAAAACAATTTAAAATGAAAAATCCCTGTTCCAGTCCAACTATGAAAATAGTTAATAAAAGGACATAGGATTGTTCTGAGGCTGAGATGAATCAATACACAGAAGGCACCTTGTATTTCCGGAAGTGGGAGCTATGAATGTGACCACACTGGGCAAAGTAAAGCCTGAGGAGGGCGGGGCCTGCCGCAGCTCCACAGGGAGGCTTCACAGGGCCAGGCCCTCTGGACCCTGTTGGAAGAGTCAGCCTCCCAGGCTCCTTTCTGCAGTCGGACAACCTCAGGGCCTCTGCTGCCCACTTCGTACCAGAGAGGGGTTTAGGGCGTGCTTTCTCACCCCAGGATCTCCATTTAAAACAAATGCCTGGTTCTCCTCATCCAGGAAGGGAGGTTGTGAGGTGGCCCATCACAATGTGATGCACCCCTGCTGCCCTACTGAGGGAGGTCAGAGCCTGCTCCTGGGCTTATGCCAAAGCCACAGGTAGAGAGGGCTTCTGTCTGCCATCCCCTCAGCTGGCTTTCCCATGCCCACTGCCTGGGCCCAGTTCTGTACGCTGGACACTCTGCTGTTTTCCATGGTGTGGGCAGTCTCTCAGGGACCTGCCTTTGTCTTTATGTTTACTTTTAAAGCTCACATGGACATTTGCTATGTATCAGGTGCTGACATAGCTGCCCGTGAGGCTGTACACAAACCACAATGCCGATTCCTTGATTTACAGAGGGCCTATAGGGGTGTTGGTGCTCCAGTCCACCAGCACAGGTCTGCCTGTATCCAGAGTCAGGGTGCATGGGCTCCTGAGATGGCTCCCCAGTGCTTAGCATCCTCAGTCCCAACTTCCCTTTCTAACCTGGGAGGTTCTCCTGAGCTGGCCCTTGCTGACCTGCTGACCAGGTCCCTTTCCTGCCAATCTGCTAACGTTCCTCTGAATGTTCCAGGCATGGCTCTGCTTGCTCAGAAGTGGCCTGTCTCCACTTAGCCTCTCTCCTCCCTGGACCACCAAGACCCAAGACAGTGCCTCACGCTCTGGGAAACCTGCTAAATATCTGGTGGACTGGTGACCCTTTACTGACCTCCCACAGAACTCATTTCACTGGGTTGAGTCTGTTTGGCCACCTTTCTCCTCCTGAGGTTTGGGTTCTAGACATCCAACTAGAGCTCATCACAGCCAGTGCTTGAGAAATGTTGCTGGAGGGAATGTGTGAGTTAATTTGGCCCTAACAATGCCTGTGGTGCTCCTGTTCCAGATCCCAGATCCGGTGTTCCCCTTCCTTCCTCACTCTGAACAGTGTGGAACCAACAGCCAGATCCAGTCTGCTCACTGTCAGGGTCCCAGGCCCTGGGTCATCCACACCTTGGCCAGGGTGATCTGTTTCCAATCACTGCTGTGACAGATTGCCACGGACACAATGCCCACTTATTACCTTGCACTCTGTGTAAGTCCGAGAGTCTGAGCACAGGTTGGCTCAGCTGGTTCTCAGCTTGAGTCTCAGTTCCTGGAGTTGGAGGCCTGAGCTTCCCGTTTCCCTGCCATCAGCTGAGGGTCAGCCTCTGCCACTCACGTTTCCTGGCCCTCTTCAAAGCCACAATGGTGGGTCGAGCCCTCATGTTTGTGAACCCTTCCAGCTGAGCCTTCTGCTGCATCTCCTGTGTTTTCTGTTTCTAAGGGCTCATGTGAGTACTTGGGCCCAGACAGATAATCCAGGCTAATCTATTTTCAGGTCAGCCTCTTAGTAACCGTAATCCCATCTGCAAAGTCCCATCACAGCAGTACCTCTATTAGTGTTGGACTGAATACCCTGGGAGGTGGGTGGGAATGCTGGGGCAGTATTCGCGTCCTGCTCAGCAGCCACTGTTAGGCCCGCACAGCTCTGTCTACCCTGAGCTCAGAGACAGGCTGCTTCAGGAAGGGCCACTTCTCTGGGAGAACCCAGCTTTCCAGAAGGAGCTCTTGCCAAGTGCCCTCCACACAGACTAAGGTGACAGCACTGGGTTCCCTGGTTACCTTGGTGACATCTGGGCACGCTTCCAGTCGGGCCAGGCCATCTCCCCTGAGTAGCTGGGACCTGGGCTGGAGTCAAGATTCAGTCACGTCCCCTTGGCCCTGGAGACTGGGTCGCCTTGCTGATGAATGTCCTCCAAGCACATGGCATGGGCAGGGGGATGACCTGTATAGAAAGACCAGGGGGCCCTGGCTGGGTGACTCGGAGCGTTGTCCGGTGCACCAAAAGATTGTGGATCTGATCCCCAGTTGCGTGTACGGGAGGCAACCCATCAATGTTTCTCTCCCCCCGCCTCTAAAATCAATAAAAGCATACTTGGGTGAGGATTAAAAAAAAGAAAAGGCCCAGGAACATCTTCCCTTCAGACCTCGTTGCTAATCTGTTTCTATGAGCTTCTTCACAAGGAAGCTACAGCTCACCTGGCCCTCTGTGTCAGCCTTAGCACCCCTGTCACCCTTGGTCTCCAGTCCCTAAATGCAGCAGACTCTCCCTCTGCCTGCAGTAGCCTCCTTCCCACTCTTCTTGCCTCTGCCCCTCCCTCCCCTGACTCCTCAGTGTGGTACTGTGCCCAGGGTCAAGGTCTCCAAGTCCCCGAGGCCAAGGTGCAAGTGTGGGTGCTGCTATCTCCAGGCTCTGTGACCTTGGCAAGCACAGAGCCTCGAGCCCCATCTGCGAGATGGAGATAACCTCACGGAACAGGGAGGGGAAAATGAAACAATGTGCGAAAACCCAGAATATGCACAATTATCCTGCTGGCGGTGGCTGCTGTTACTGTCTTGGCAGCAGATTAGGTGTCCCTTCTTTCGGGAAGCCTGTCCTCTCTCAGGGTGTCGTGATCCTCTGTTTGCTACTCTGGTCGTCCCAGGCACACGGTGGCTCTGCCAAGGACAGGGCCTCATCTTTCATTTCTGCATCTGCAGATTCTGGCACAGGCTCACGAGTAGTAAACGTATCTGGGAAAGCACAGGCAGGCAGGAAGGTTGGAGCTGATGTGGCATCTTTCCCCCATGGTGAGCAAGGTCAGCTTCTGGAGACAACAGTCTGCCTAAAGGCAGTAGAGCCTGGGTTTGCAGGGAGGTGTCTCTAGGTTCAAAAGGGGACCTCCTAGCGCATGCACGCCAGTCATGCACACTGCGCTGGGCTCAGTGTTTCACAGCTCTGGGCTCTGACACTGACTTTGAGGGAGTGTGCTGGCAAAGGCACTAGCCTCACCAATGGGGAGAATAGATGGAACGAGGCCTAATACCATGACCGTGCTTTCTGCTAAACTCACAGCTGCGCACACGTTCAGCCGAGCCCTACTCTTGGTTGGTCTGGTACCCAGGCCTTGTTCCCCAGGTCACTGCAGTGAGAATGGCCCCCCTGAAGAGCCAGACTCTGGTTGGGACCCCTTGAGATTTAGCAGCTTTTCCTTAACTCATTTAGCAAACGTGTGTCAATTATCTGCCCTGTGACCTAGGCCCGGTCCTCAGCAGTGAACAGTTCCTACAGCTTCTCCCATGCTGGTCCCTTCTGAGGTCTGGTGTTACCTCCTCCAAGATGCCTTCCTTGATCACCTCACCTAAAGTTGTCCTTGCCCCTACTTATGTGACCCTGTTTTATTTCCCCTGTTTCTTATATGGTCATTAAATACATGCTCACTATAGGAAAATCTGATAAATGCAGAGTCATTTAAAGAAAAATTAAGTCTTTAGTCTTACCACCTACAGAAAATCACTGTTAACATTTTAATGTAGTTTCTTCCAGTTGATAACCTCTGTAAAGACATGTCATTGCCCACACATTTCTGGTTTTTTTGCTTAACAATTCTAAAACTTACTTATTTTCACGTTTTTACTCCTTTGGATCTTGCACTGCACAACTGGTGTACTGCCAGCCTGTGTTGAAGCTCACAGCTCTTCCAAAGAGGTTCCTGTCTGCTTCTGATGGCCACCTGGGGTATTGCTACCTTGAGAAGATTTTACATTAAATTTAAATTAAATTCAGCCCTGGCTGGATGGCTCACTTAGTTGGAGCGTCATCCCACACATCAAAATGTTATAGGTTCGATTCCTGGTCAGGGCACATATACCTAAATTACAGGTTAGGTCCCCGGTCAGGGTGCATACAGGAGGCAACTGATTGATGTTTCTCTGTCTCTGTCTCTCTCTCTCTCTCCAAATCAATAAACATATCCTGGGGTGAGGATTAAATTAATAATAAATTAAATTAAGTGACAGCACTTACTCGAGGTATTTTCCGACCACATGTATAGCGCAAATTCAGACTCTAGCCTCTGTGAGTACAGATTTGCTCACATTCTTGGGTGATTTTGTTTCCGTCCTGCACAAGGGCCAAGGTTGGGACGTGCGTGCTGCCTGATGGCTGCTTGTCGTTCACCTTATGTGGAGGGAAAGGCCCTTTGGGGCCGCAGCGTTACTTAGATGCCTTGTGTTGGATAGCCCACCTGGGTACTTTTTCTTCCTCCGTGGCCCATGACGTAGGGGTGTGTCCAATAGGCACCTTACACGTGGTGAAGTGCCATAACTAGAGACTTCTCCCAGATGACCATAGCCATGTCGGAAGCTTCTTTGTAATGACCACACGATGTCACATCGCAGAGCTGTGCAGTGCTTTGCTCCCCTGCTCCCTCGCTGGGTGTTGCGGTTGTTTCTGGGCTTTCCCACCACACATCGCTTCTTTCTCATTTAGATGAGTCCTTCAGCCTCATTCTCAGAGACTGAATTGCCAGGTTGAAGTGATGAATATTCTAAAGACTCTTGATACATAAAAGCCTAGTGGTTTTAGAGCTTCATTCCCGCCCCCACTTTCTTGTGTGTTGTTTCTACAGAAATGGAGTACGTGCCATGGGTTGGGGGTGTGGATCTGCCTCTACTGACAGCACCTGGTGAGTGCTTTTTGGTCTGGAAGCCTCCACACAGGTGAACAATTAACATGACCCCAGGTAAAAAGGCTGCAAGAGATTCAACATCAGCTGAAACCTAGGACTGGCTTTGACGCCTGTGGGCACACCTGTGGAGTGGGTGGCTGCTTTGTTGTCGATCACTCCAAATATTATGGACCCATAAAGACAGCACTGGGAAAACTTAATTTTGGCATTCAAATACAGGTAAGTATTAGTAATTCAAACTGGTTTTTCGTGGGTGTGGCTGGGACGCTTCCTGAATTGTGGAATATTATTAAACAAATTGTGGGCATTCAGGTGTCAGTTGTTGGTGCTTAAATTGGCACTACTAAAATGTTTTGAGCAGTTTGCAAGTGGAATTTAAGTTTTCTCCCCCGTTCTTGTTTGCACTGTTAGTTAATTCAGCGAAAGAGTTTTTATTGTACAAGGATAATCCTCAGTCCGGCTTTCACCTGGATCTGCTGTGAATTCCGAGATAGTGTGCTGTAGGTGAATGAGGAGCTTTTACTGGGCCAGGAAGAAACATTTGCACAATTTTAATCCTAATTTCACTCTGAGTTGCCTTTCATGCTTTTATCGACTGGTGCACAGTGGCAAATGGTGATAAACAAATAAACATAAATTAAACACCTCTGCACCTCATTTAGAGCCAAGCGCTGGAGTCTCCCAACGAACAGCATGGGTCCTTGAGGGGCTGTCAGGCTGGCTGGCAGCGCAGGACACAGAGCAACATGGCAGCGACACGCCCTGCGTGCAACTTTCAGCGGCTCCTCATTGCTTAAAACAAAATCCAAACACCCTCTCTTGCCCTTGCTGACTGGCCTCAGCCCATCTTTCTGGCCGTATCTCACCATCTGCTGGGCTTCCAGGGCCATACCAGCTGCTTTCTGTTACTCGGACCCTCAGACCCATTGCTGCCCCCAATCTGTGAGCCCGGGCAGGTGCTTTTATTGAGAGATATTAACTTAGAGAGCCTCAGGGCCCACACCCATGCTTCAGGACATTCATTCATCACTCACCTGCTGTCGTCAGACTGTCTACTAGGGCCTGGCATGTGCGAGGCCCTCGGCCCCCACTCCCAAGGACTGGTCACCCCTGTACACGGTGTACAACCAAAGGGCACACACACGAAACACTGAACAACCGTGGAAGAGCCAGAGAGCACGCCAGAGGTCACTGGGCTGAAGCCAATGAAAAGTCAACTAAAAACTAGAAAAAAGAAGCATTGGAAATGAGCTATAGGGTGAAGGTCGGGCCAGCTGGGTGACCGGGGAGAGGGCCGTGCTATCGGCTGCACCGGACTCTAGGCTAGACCAGTGCTGAGAAGTCGCCTGGTGTGTTTAAGCATGAACCAAAGAAGGGACCGCCTGGATTCAAGTCCTAGCACTGTCATTTCATCAGCTGTGTGTCCTTGGCCAAATGACTCAGCCTCTCTGAGCTAGGTTTTCTCATCTGTGAAACGGGATCAATGATATCTGCTTCACACGGTAGAGATGAGGTAATAGAGATATAGGGCCCTTCCCTTCCCCTTCCCTTTCCCTTTCCCTTTCCCTTTCCCTTTCCCTTTCCCTTTCCCTTTCCCTTTCCCTTTCCCTTTCCCTTCCCTTCCCTTCCCTTCCCTTCCCTTCCCTTCCCTTCTTCGGGAGAGAAGAGCACCTGGTGGGGAAGGAAGTGGGGTCGCCCTCAGGTCTGCATCAGTATCTGATGGGTTGTAACTAAAGGAGAACTTAAAGTACATAACTAAAATAAATGCCCCAGGTGATGGGCATTACCTTGGGCCCAGTTCTGCTTTATAAATTAAGGGGCTGGTGGGTCAGGGGTCTCCAAGTGCAGGTCCAAATGCAGCGCTGCTGGCAAAACACAGGCATACCCCCGGGCCTCAACCCAGACTTCTAAGTCACAGTCCCTGGGGTTGGGACCTGGAATCCAAACATTTTTAAAGCTCCTCAGATAATTCTAGTAGCAGCCGGGCTTCAGAACCCTCAGCCTGATGGACCCTGAAAAGCCTATAGCCCCCCCCCCCCCGCCCCGCCCCGGCTGCTGTGGCTCAGTGGCTCAGTGGATTGAGCACTGGCCTGAGAACCAAAGGGTCACCAGTTCGATTCCCATTCAGGGCACATGCCTGGGTTGCAGGCCAGGTCCCCAGTGGGGGTGTGCAAGAGACAACCACACATTGATATTTCTCTCCCTCTTTTCAAAGAAGAAAAAGCCTGTGGCCCTGACAGTCCGTGTTTCCCTCCCCATCAAATACCTCGTGCCGCCACGGGATGTCTTACTGAGTGTGCCTGGTCCGGAGCTCACCTCCTGCTTTCGTCACAGCTAGGAGGTTCCTCTGGTGCTGACTCATGATGAAACCACACGCTGGGACTCAGTCTAGAATAAATCTTGAGCACCTGTTCAGTGCCCTGCTCTGGAGGAGCCTTGAGGCCTGGGATGCTTTCTCAATGAACATCAGCTGAGTGTAACCGAAAAGAAATCTTTGAGGCTGAGGATACAGTGGAGGATTAAAACCCAGACCAAGAGATCCTTTCCTTCTCGTGTAGCAGCTTCTTACCCAAGAAAGAAAGTGAAATTCTGTGGGGTTCCTGCTAGGCTTAGATTTTTCTCTCATAAGAACCTGAGAGTCATTTACTGTTGCCGAGGTTCTTTCCCAATTGCCTGAAACAGCAATAAAGTTCGCAGCCTATCCAGGGAGCCTTTCAGGGGGTGAGTTTCTGTTCTCGGACTGAATCCCTGTTGAAACCCAGCATTCCCAGGTTTCCCCGTGAAGAGGAGGGTAATTTCTTAACTCCAAGTGCTTTTACAGAGCAGAGTAGTTGAAAAAAGAGACTTGACTTTATATTTTCTAAGTGGGCGATTAAAAACCTCATTAAAAAATTGTTTGCGACCATTAGCACCAAAACAACAGATGTATCAGCAAAAGACAGCGTCATAATGACATGCTGAGGGTGGGGGTTTAGGGAGGGTGTGTGTGGCAGAGCTACAAAGAACACCTAGGATTTAAAAAATTTAACAGCAGCAACAACGAAAAGCAGGGCCACATTTAGAAAGAAATACAGGTCAGAGTTCCCACTGTTGGGCTGAGCGGGGCTTCGGAAGGGGCAGGCAAGGAAACGGTTTTCAGCGTCCACTGGAACAATGGCGGCGACGGCGTGGGGAGTGAGAGTGGTGTAGGGGTGGCGGCCTTGCCCACGTTGCAGGGAGGGGGCTGAGGCTCAGGGAGGCTATGCGCCTGACCGAGGTCACAGAGCTGGGATCTGAGCCCGGGGTCCTTGCACTGCGCCACCTTGTCCCCACAATAGTGCAGGCCATGAGATGGGATCACGTCCACTTGGACGTAGGTTTAGGAAGAACGCTGGAGGGTTTCTGCCAGACAGCTGGTAGAAGTTGTTTTAAAGAATTATTTCCGAAGTCACCCATTCCTAACCATTACAGAAATGTGCATATGGACCTTGGGTGAACAGAGGTGAATGGATAAGAACCCCCTTCATGATGTAATCATTTACGCAGTCCCCTCAGCATACGGCCCCTGAGCATGAGGCTGCTCAGTGGCCTTGCTTACCCCTCACAGCCACCAGGAGTGGCAAGTTGGGTGAGGCCAGTGGCCAGATGACAGGGCAGTGAGGGGGTGACACGCTCCTGGGCAGCTGGTTTTTCTCCTTTTCTTGTGACCTTGGTCTGAGTGTTGAAATGATGGATAGCACAAATCTAACCAGCAGATTTTGCATACTTTCTGTGAGCTAGGCTTTGCAGTAGCTCAGTGTAGAAATCTGGATGTAATCACCCAGTCATTTCTTCCCTCCATGGGGACCGAACAAGATGTGCTGGAGAGAGTGGGACATTCGTCCAGGGTCAGGTCTGCTCCCTGTGCGTACACAGCAGGCCCTGGCACCAGGCTTTGAATTCTTCTCTCTGAAAGTGAGACAGGATGGTGAGAAGCTAGGAAAATCCCTTGGCAGGTGGAATAGGGAAACTGAGACAGACAGCTGAACACAGTGGCTGAGCGATTTACAGCCAGGGCAGAAGGCCCCAGTGCCTGGCAGGGGGCAGAACTGGGGAAACAAGGAGCTCACCCCCAGGGTAACCTTTCCCCCCCACCCCTTTACTCCCTGGAGATAACATCTAGGAGAGAACATCTAGGCCTCAGTTGTGTTTTAGCTCCAGGCCCAGAAAAGCTGCAAAACCAGGTGGACGTTGCTGGGGCCAATTGCAATGACTGAAGGCCCCCTGCCTGGTCACTGACCAATCAGTGGAGTCCATGACACTTACAGGGCACACCTGGAGGACCGGTGAATATTCTGCTGAAACCTTCCCCTGAGACCTCCCCTAAGCCTCCTGGCTGCAAAAGAGAGAGAAAAGCCTCAAGACAAAGGACTCAGTGTGCGCTCTCACTCTGGGGGACAACCCCCAACTCACACTGTGTTCTTTCCCTTCTTCTCCCTCTTCTTTCCCCAGAGGCATGGTCTCCTAAACTCTAAGGCAACAGGCAGCTGGTATCAGGCCAATCCCCTGAACCTGACCTCAAGGGCCACTTTTCTCTGACTCCCCAGTGAGCTAAGGCAGCCCAGCCTGGGCTCTCCTGTTGCTTCTTCTGTGCTACACCTCTGCTTGTCTCACTGTCCCCAGCTTTAATAAGTGTAACCTCATAGTCATGTGGACTCCTGTTGTGAAATCTTTCCTACACAAAGTCAAGAGCCTGCACACTACAGCTGGCCCGAGGCAGACCCGCTCAGGGCCAGGCCAGGCCCCTGTCCTGTAACAAAAGCAGATGCCCTCAGCAGAGATGGCAGGGCACAATTTTAGGGCCTGTTTTTGTATCTCTGGTTTTTTTGTCCTGTCCTCTGTCTGCTGGCAAGGCTGCTTCCTGGCCTAGTGTCCTTGGGGGTGGCTTCTGGCCTGTGTTAGCAATGCAGAGTTGTGAGTTAAAGCCTCGGTGTTCTGCGGGGCAGCCCTGGTCTGCTCCCACCCCTGCTGCTTACGGGCTGGGAGTGCTGAGGCAAACAGCTCGGTCTTTGCACCTCTGTTTTCTTTTCCTGTGAAGTGGGTGGTGCTGGAGCCCACCTGATGGGCTGAGAGCAGGCTTGGGAAGTGCATGCAAGTGCGAGCAAGTGGAAAGCCTTCTGTGACTGTCAGCCATTCTCCTGTTTAGGAAGGGTTTATTCATTTGTTAAAAATTTAAAAAGATTTTATTTATTCATTTCTAGAGAAAGGGGAAGGGAGGGAGAAAAACAAGAGAGGAAGAGAAACATCAGTGTGTGAGAGAGAATTGTTCATGTGCCCTCCTGACTGGGAATCAAACCGGCGACCTTTCGATTTGCAGGCTGGTGCTCAGACCACTGAGCCACACCAGCCAGGGCTAGTGTCTTATTACATCAGACTTTCTGTCTTTAACCTTCATCCAGTGATTCCCTGTGACAGAGTCTGGGGCATGCTGGCTGCCAACGGCAGTGCTTCCTCACCAACCTGATCCCTTTCTTTCTGGGTTAGGGAGAGGTCTTCCAAAGCTGCTTTCCAACCACCGTCAAGATCAGCATTTTGTGTTTGGCTTTGGAGAAGGGAGTGTGATTTTATTGCCTCTTTGGTGGGAAAAGTTACTCACTGTTTGGGTCTGTGCTGGGAACTGCCCCCCATCGTGTGGCAGAGGCACATTTCCTGCCACGTTCCCCTGCGGGGGTGGGGGGGAGGGGGGCTGGCGCCAACACCTAGGATTGTCTGTTGCTTCTCAGAGCCTGGAGCCCTGTCTCTGTTGGCGTATGAGAGGGGAGAGGCAGTGGTCAGGGAGGAGGCTCAGAGGGTCCCTGTGCCCACCTCCTAAACTTGGATTTGAGCTTTTATTTTGTGCCAAATCCTCATTTGGACACAGCTGGATTCCTCTCTTAAGATAAATAATATGGAACACCTATTTGGCACACACTATGAACCAGGTACTGTTACAGGCTGTGAGGCACCATGTTTTGCCATGTATAATGCACACGTTTGCCCAAACTATTGAGGGAAAAATAAGCATGCGCATTATACACGGGTAGTACTAATTATACGTGGATATGTCTATGTAAATGTTTTTAATTCTCTTATTTATGTTTGTTCATTAAAATAGAATAATGGTATCTGTATGCAAAAGAATACCCTGGAGTATGATCATCAGCTTTATTTCTAAAAAAAAACAAATACATAATTGAATTAAAAATTAAAATGAAAGATTTTTTTCCCAAAAGTTTGAGTCAAAAGCCTGGGTGTGCATCGTACACGGCACAGCACAGTCAGTGGGCACGATCGTTGTCTAAAGGTTCGCACGGCGGACCCCGAGGCTCGGGGCAGTTGGTGACCGACCCGCTCACGCTCAGACAGCTGCAAGGCAGCGGAGCTGGGTGCACAGGCGGTCGGTCAGCCTCCAGTCCAGCTTTGAACATCAGTATGCAGCCTCCCACCACCAACCGAGGAGAAAGCATTTACTGAGCACCTAGTATGTTCCAAGCATGATGTAGGAATATATAACTAAACCCCTGATCAACTCCTTCTTCCCAAGGAAGATTAAAGAGGGAGAAATGGAGAAGGGGGCCCAGCAGGTGACTCCGCCCTCCTCTGGCTGACTCTGCTGGGCTGGAGCTATAGGACAAGGAGCTGTAGGGGCCAGGCCTGACAGGGCCATACCAGGGAGAGGGCAGAAGCTGCAGAGCCCCAGGCGACCTCAGCTCTCCCAGCCCAGGTGCAGCAGCCCCTCTGGGCAGATAACTGGGAACACATCTGCTCATTAGCGGCCACCAGAATGGCTGGCTGACAGCTCCTCCTGCAGGGCCTCCCTGAGCTCAGAAGCCTGCCAGCCTGGGCACCTCCGGCACAGGCCCCTGAGCTGCTTCTCCAGGCTGCTTGCACGGGCAGGCTCGGTGCAGGTGTCTGACGGCATCGGCTTCAGGGGCCTGGCCTCCACCTCCAAGGCCTTGTGGGATGCTCCAACTTGGCAGGCTTGGTTGTTGACTCCAAAACCAATTAATGTGGGGACTGGGGGGAATCTGCCTGACTGGTGGCTTGGCCAAATCTTCAATCACTTGTGAAGACAGAAGAGCCAGGCAGGGTGCTGTGTCTGCCACTCAGCATGGCTGTGGCCAAGTAGGACGGGCTGCCTGCGGTGCTTCCTGCTCTTAGTCTCCTTCCGTGAAGACAGAAGAGCCAGGCAGGGTGCTGTGTCTGCCACTCACCATGGCTGTGGCCAAGTAGGACGGGCTGCCTGCGGTGCTTCCTGCTCTCTTAGTCGCCTTCCCAAATGCAGTGGGGGTGCATCTGGGTCAAGGGGCTCTGGAGGCAGCGGCATCTCCTCTGTAGGTTCCCCCAGACCCACTTGTTTTGCACACCAAGCAACAGTCCCCGTTCAGCCCCCTGGCAGTTCCAAGTGCCGCATCACATGGTCAGTTTAAGAGTTGAGGTGCCAGCCAGGGTGAGAGCCAGGTGCCTGGAAGAGCCTTGGCCGGCAGGGGCAGTGGTCAGCTTTTGGCCTGGCCTCCTCACAGACTCAGCATCTGGGGCACACAGGAGCCCTGGGGCTAACCTGCAACCAGGGAGCGAGCTGGACCACATCCCCCCTCTGATCAGTCTGGAACAAGTGCTGTATGCAGGAGTTGGGGGTGCCCCCAAATTGTAACTGTCTGGGGCCTTCCTCTATTAGGGTCCTTTTCCCTCTGGGTGCTTGACAGACAATGCAAGACGGGTGAGCCTCATCAGTCACGGGGCTGCTAGTCCTCGTCTTCCTGAGGACTTCCCTGTAGTTCTCCAGATTCAGGGCCTGTGTGACCCCGCTAACTGGGGAGCTCTGGGGGCTTCTGCCGCAGCCAGTTAGGGAAGCCAGCTTCTGAGGAGCCGGAGCTGTGTGCAGATCTTGGGGAGACCTCAGAGAAAGAGGCTAACAGCCCCACAGTTGGTTTACCGGGGAGGGGGGGTGTGCACACACTCTCCCCTATGGAATGCTGGCCCCAGTCGGAGCAGGGACTAGGGTGCTCAGCTTGCAGGGAGCAGAGGCGAGGCGAGGAAGGGCGGTGACAGCGGGTTTGCTTTCCAGAGCCATTTCCGGCGGCTGAGATTCCGGGTGTTTCGTGCGGGCCCCTCCACCTCCGGGGAAGGGCCTTTCACGAGGAGGATGTCACAAGCGTTCCCGTTCTCAAACACCGCCTACCCCTGCTCAGAAACTTCCCTGTTTCCATGGCAGGCCAGGTGTTCGTGTTCTTCCTGTTGTTTTCTGCTCCTGATGGATTTTTCTAACTACGTCCCCACTTCCTCTGTGAAGCTGTGCTATTCAGCCTTGCCAACCACTTCTTGGGCTTCCTCACTCTGGGCTTTTTTTCTCTTCATACCCGCTGCCTTGAATGCCCTCCTTCTCCTTCCCTCTCTCCCGCCTTTTGTTTGCCAGAATCCCCTTCAGTTTTCAAGCCCAGCTCCACCCATCTCCGGACACATCTGTCTGTCTGCTTCACTCTGCTATGATGACTCTTGGCTCTGAAGTCCTCTGAGGCGCCTTTCCTTAGCTATAAAATGGGACAGCACCATATTATGAATTTGTTGTGAACATTACTTGAGATGACCTTTATGAAAGTGGCCAGCACATAGTAGGTACTCAATAAATGCTTCACTCCTTTTCCCGTTCTATTCCAGGCACAGGGATAGGGACATAAGATGCAGTCTCTGGCCTCTCAGGTGGAAGGAAGCTGGGAGGAGCGGCACCTTACTTCTGGGGAACGGGTGGGGCAGCGGGGAAGGCTCTAGTTGAGTCTGAAGGACAAGTGGAGACAACTGAGAGGACTAGGGTGGTGGGAGCGAGGGAAGGCCATAGGGCACAAGCAGGAGGGGGTGCAAAATGCCTGGGGAAGGGGCTGGAGTGCTGGGTGCTGTCTGGGAGCAGCTGGGGAGGAGGCTGGTGGGCTGGGCCTTGCAGTGCCTGAGATCCTGGATTCTTCCCGGGAGGTGGGGAAGTCACCAAAGGTGTTGGGGGGAAACACTGCTCTCAACGGTGTGTGGAGTGGGTTGGAAGAGGCAGACCCTGGAGGGCAGGAGGTGGCGGGAGGGTGCCGACCCCAGGAGAGGCTGCTGCTGGTGGTCCTGACTCAGGCTTAGTCCGAGACCCTGGTATGGGCCTCCCTGACCCCTGCAGCCTCACATTACTTTTCCTGGAGTAAAAGGTGGAAAGTTTGGATTTTCTGTTTGGAGTTATCTTGAACTTGGCCTGGATAAGGGAGGTGGGCAGGACCTTCCCTGGGGCCCTGGTTTCATTTCCCTGTGCGTTCCTACTTCCTTGCACTTGTGGTTGTAATCAAATTTTACACGGAACTCCGTGTTTATTTTACTGGGCGGGTTCTCCTTCACGGCCTTTGGTCTTCAGTTTCTCTCCTCACTGTTTTCCCTGCTCCCTCCGTGGGGCAGTTTGGAGCAGAGGGTGGAGAGCTTTGAAGACCAGCAACATGGGGGTGGGGGAAGGCAGGGTGGGACGGTGGGCAAAGGTGGCCTTGCCCTCCTCTGGGCTCCCATCTCAGCATCCCACAACATTCTGTTTTGCTCACTCTTGTGACCTAACACCCAGCACAATGCCCGGCAGCAGGGTTGTGGTCAGTAATAACCGTCACATGAACGAGTGTGGAACGCCAGAATCTGTGTCTCCAAGTCCCTGGTGTATAGTGGTGCCCAATACATGCTCCTCCCCTGTCTATGACAAGCAGTGGAGGTGGGGACCATCTCAGCCGCCCTCAGAGTTGATCTGGCCCGTATCTCCCTCCTGGGTGCATCCCAGGTCTGGTGCTAATGGGAGTGTGGTCCCCATGACCTGCCACTGTGCACAGAGGTGAGCAGCGGGGCACAGGATAGGCGTTGCCTCTATTCCTGGTCTCTGAAATGTGCTGACCTATTTCTGGAAACTGCTTACTTTTCTTATCACTGGGCTTGGCAGCTGTTGGGGAATTTCTGGGTGGGCCAGGGATCCTGGAAGGAAACCACCATCAGTCTGTTTTTTCCCAAAAGCCCAAACACAAAGAAAGGATGGTGTGGAGGTGGTGTTATGGAGTGGGGTGTTTTTTCCCTGATGAATAAGCCAACTCCTGTCAGAAAAAGGAACGCTGTCATCCTTTAATCTCGTGTTTTGTTCTCCCAACCCGGTGTCTAAATGTGTGTGGGGTCTGTGCACAGGGGTGGAAGAAGGTGGGTTTCCACGTTAAATAGTGGCAGTCAGGTGGGTGCTTTGAGGGGGACCTAGGCTGCCCCACAAAGCTGCATGGTGACCCTGTGATTCAGGTGTTATCATCCTCACGTGATAGAAGAAGCTCAGAGAGGTGAAGGGGCTCACCCAAGGTCACACAGCAAGTGTTGATGGAGCTGCCATTTGAACACAGGTCTCTTGGCTCCAAAGCCATGTTGAAGCATCCCCCTTGATGGGCGGGACAGCAGAATATATACAGGCCTGTCCTCCCCACTCTTGTTCTAGGTCATTCCACTCCTTCCCTCCATCAGAACTCACCATGTCCTTGTCCTGGCTTCCTTGGTCACGCCTTCTACTGTATGTGTGGCTGAACCCGGGAGAGGTCTGCTTCCAGACACCAAGGTGAGCGGTGGGGACTCCTAGGAGCATTGCCCTCAGGGTGGGATTTCAGGCTGCCACGGAGTCTGCCTTTGAGTGGGGCAAGGAGAGCTGGGCCCCAGAGGAAGAGGGAGGCCTCTCTCCTGGGAACCAGGAACAGGAACAAGTCAGTGCTGATAGCTGGAAAGGAAGCAGCAGCCACAGGACCCCTGACTCCCATCAGTCACAGGGCTGAGTTTGTCCTTGGCTCTGTCAGAGCTGACAGGGTGCGGCAGGCATGCTCACCATTAGAGAAAGCCTCAGGGGCCGAGATTAGCTGGTGGTCTGTGGCTGCCCTCTCTTAGGGTGGACTGAGGTGGCCTGGGTTGTAAATGGTGTCTGGCAATCACAGGCTTGAGGTCCTCTATAGGGAGAGAAAGAGCCCATTTGCCTCCCAGGGAGCCTGAGGACCAGGGGAGAAAGCTCAGGACAAAATCCAGTTCGCAGATCAAACACCACGGATTGCTTGGTGTGAGCAGGGTCTAGAAAGAGAGGAGACGGCCACCTCACACCGTTATGATGGCTACTTTCGGAAGATGGAAAGTGTGGGCAGAGATGTGGAGAAATTGGAATTCTTGTGCACAGTTGGCAGGAATATAAATTAGTGGAGCCACAGTGGGAAACCGCATGGAGGTTCCCCAGAAAACAGAGCTGCCATGTGACCCAGCCACCCCACATCTGGGTGTCCACCCGCATAATCGAAGGCAGGATCTCAAAGAGATAGTTGCACGGCTGTGTTCAGAGCAGCACCACTCACAGTAGCTAAGGTGTAGAAGCCGCCCAAGTGCTCACTGACGGATAAATGGGTAAGCAACGTGGTCTGTGCGAACAGCGGACTGGCATTCAGCCTTAAAAAGGCAGGAAATACTGACACGCGCAACGACGAGGGTGCACCTTGAGGACATTAGGCTAAGTCAAAGAAGCCAGTCACAAAAGGACAATTACTGTGTGATTCCACTGACACTTAGTACCTGGGGCAGTCACATTCACAGAGACAGGGAAAGTAGAACATGACCGTTGGGGCGGGGCTGGGGCGGGGCCCGGGAGGCAGTGTTCGGTGGGGGCGGGGTTTCGGTGTGGGAAAACGCAGAGTTCTGGAGGTGGGTGATGGCACAGCAACGCGAATGTATTAGCGTCAGTGACCTGTCCACTTAAAAATGGCCAAGATGGTGAATTTTATTAAAACTAATAATAATAGGGAGAACCCTTCCAGTTGCTAGACAGAGGCCCCTGATTCACGAATTTCTTAATAAAACCAATGAGATCTTTTAAAAAAATGTTAAAACAGAACAAAACTCAGGAAACAAATGTGGACCAAGAGTCCCCTGTAGGCCAGACTCACACCAAGCCCTTTGCATTGTTTTAATCCCACATCAACCTCTGTGAACGAGCTCTCCTTGCAGACACGGAAACTGAGGCTCAGAGACATGCCATGTGTTGCCCAAGGTCCGCTCAGCTAGGATGCGGCAGGCCAGGATTTAAACCATCTTCATCTTCTGGGTGAGAGCTGGTTCCTGTGTGTCAGGCTGTAGCATCGGGCACTTGGTCTGCAGGGGTCTTAGCATTTCAGCGGGGAGCCCTCGAACCCACAAGACAAGGAGCCAGTGAGAACTGGTGAGGAAAATGTAACGACAGACCAGTCATCGGGAAGGCTTCTTAGAAAAGGAGGTGGATTGGAAAGGTTGGAGGCCATGGCTGATCCCCCCTTCCCCCTCCCCCAGCCCTCAAGAGGGGACCCACTGAGGTAATGAATGGGTCCAGGCTGGGGGCATTCCTTAGAAGAAGGGCTTCAGGGAGCGAAGGGGAAGGAGAAGGGCTGTGATGCCCCGAGGACCTGGGGCTAGAGGGGCACCTTCATCCCCCTCCCTGGGAGTAGCACAGCCGCACACAATTTCATTTGAGTCCCCAGCTGTCCCTCCTGGCGGCAATGCTTGCGTGCCTTGGGGAAAAGTCTGTCTGGCCCGAGACAGTTCTCCAGCCTGCTGTTCTGCCCTCCCTCCTCGGCAAGCTGGAGCTGCAGTTGTGACAGTGTTGGTGACTGTGGGCCACTGAGACATGTCCACCCAGAGATCCATGGGCTTGTGTAGAATTGTCAGATTTTGCCAGTAGAAGTACAAGGTGCCAGTTAAATTTGAATTTCAGAACAACAGTGTATACTTCATAGTGTAAGTATGTCCGCAATACTGCATCTGTATTTGATGTGGTAACCATAGTAGTCTCGGGGCTTTGTCCACTGTGAGAAGTGTGGATGCTCTGGGTGTTCCAGGTTCTCTAAGCAGGCCCACCCAGCCTGTCACAGCTCTGCTGAGACATATGAGGTGGCCTTGGGTCGAGCCACTACCCACTGTGAACAGCAAGGGCCCAAGTGATCTGGTGTGAGCAAGCACGGCTGAGGGCCTGATGCAGCTCTGTGCGCCTTGGAGAGCCTGGAGTGGGAGACTGGGACTCCCCACACATTGGAGTCTGTGCTCCAGGCCTGATGTGCTGTTCTCCGCATGCGCCTTCCCTGTCTCCTGCCTGTATTCCTGAGACTCCCACCAAGACAGCACTCTGGCCAAGCACCCTCTCCTGTGTCTAGCACCTCACTCCTACCTCAGCAGGGCACCCCCGGTTTGTGAATAGCACTTCCTCATCCTGGAGCTTCCCAGTCATACCTCCTGCAACCCTTTCCTCATTCACCCACAAGTACTGCTACGGGCTGAACACGACAGCAGGCGCTTTGATGTCTAGGAGGGATTATAGGAATTCATACTTACATATGAGCCACTGACAACAGCCCTCAGATACGACTTCTGGTTAACCAAAGGACCCATCTTCTGTGTTCCAGCATCAGGTGACTTGGGAGAGATTCTCTAGCCACGCCCTTTTAGACACCAGTTGTTCCTCCAGGGAAATTCCTGGAGATGCCATGGAATCCTGGGATTCCAGGCTGTGAGGAGATGGGATTGGGAACTCTGGGGACCAGTCAGGGAGCAGAGCGGGCTGTGCCAAAGCTGTGGCCTCCCTCCTGAAGGGTGAGAGCCAGGAGCTGAGAAGCATCCTTCCCTGACCCGGGGCACCTGGCACAGTTCCTGCCCATGGCAGGTGCTCTGTGTAGTCTTAAGACTATCCCTGTGCAGAGAAAACTGAAGTTCAGAGAGGGTAGGAGACTTGTCCAAGGTCCCACAGCCTTGCAGCTGTGGATGGGAAGGCAGTAGGGACTGGAATAAAGAGCATGGGCTTTGTCAGGCACACCTGCTTTGAGGCCTGCTGTGCCTCTCACCCTGACCGTCCCATCTAGAAACAAGAAACCACACCTGCCTCTTAGACTACGCAGCGACGAAGGAGACCGAGATGACACTGTAAGATGCCCCTGCACAGGGCCTGGCATGGTGCCAGTCTGAATTGCTGAGGGGAGAGGGTGAATCCTAGCTCCCCATGGCCTCACCTGAGGCCTTGGGGAAACACATCCCTAGGGCCTTCTGAGCTCTGGGCCTCTCCTCCTACCCCGCTGAGGAGAGGGCAGGCACAGGGGCAGAGAGCAGGGTCTGACCTCTGGGCGGTCGGCCCTTCATTGTGCTGCTGGGTCAGGGTTTGCACAGTTACCTGGACAGGAAATTGCTTCTTGGGATTTACAACCCTGTGTGACAAGGCTGGATGTGTCACCTGCGCAGGTTATGCAAGGAGGCCTCGTGTGCACCCCTCCCCCATGCAGGAGTGTGACCCTAGCCACCACATCCTTCTGGAACTCTCCCTGTGGGGGCCTGGCCTCTGTGGGGACAGGTATAGGATGCAGCTTTCCTACTCCTGGGGCCACACCAACCTCAATGCCACTTAATTTTGTTCCTGTTCACCAAATTTCTTCTTGACTGTCACAAAGAACAAACTCTACAGAAAAACCTGTTCCAGGAAGGGGAATTGTCCTTGACACCCACCCAGATATGTACATTTTTTTCATAATGTTTATTGATTTATTTTTTATTATTGTTCTATTACAGTTGTGCCAATTTCCCACCCCCCTCCCATTGCTGTCCCCTGCCCCGCCCACTCCCTTCACTCCCACGGTCAATCCCCACCCTTTTGTCCATGTCCGTGGGTCATTTATATCTGTTCTTTAACTAGACCCTTCCCCTTCTCTCCTCCCTTATTCTCCTCCCCTCTGTTCCCTGTCAGTCTGTTCCTTGTTTCCCTGCCCCTGGTTTTATTTTGCTTGTTTGTTTTGTTCAATAGGTTCCACTTATAGGTGAGATCATGTGGTATTTCTCTCTCACCACCTGGCTTATTTCACTTAGCATAATGCTCTCTAGTTCCATCCATGCTGTTGCAAAGGGTAGGATCTCATTCTTTCTCTCTGCTGCGTAGAATTCCATTGTGTAAATGTACCATAGTTTTTTGATCCACTCATTGACTGATGGGCACTTAGGTTGCTTCCAGCACTTGGCTGTTGTAAACTGTGCTGCACATTGGGGTGCACAGGTTCTTTTGAATTGGTGATTTGGGATTCTTAGGGTATAATTCCAGCAGTGGAATTGCTGAGTAAAGGCAGTTCCACTTTTAGTTTTCTGAGGAAATTCCACACTGTTTTCCACAGTGGCTGCACCAGTCTGCATTCCCACCAACAGTGCACTAGGGTTCCCTTTTCTCCACATCCTCTCCAAAACTCGTTTGTTGATTTATGATGGCCATTTGACAGGTGTGAGGTGGTGTCTCATTGTGGTTTAATTTGCATCTCTCTGATGGCTAGTGATGCTGAGCATCCTTTCATATGTCTCTGGGCCCTCTGTATGTCTTCTTTGGAGAAGTGTCTGTTCAGGCCCTTTGTCCATTTTTTAATTGGATTGTTTGTCTTCCTGGAGTGAAGTCATGTGAATTCATCAGATATTTTGCAGATCAAACCCTTGTCTGAGGTATCATTTGCAAAAGTTTTTTTGTATGGTTGATTCTCTTTTCATTTTTTTGATGTTTCTTCAGCTGTGCAGAAGATTTTTAATTTGATGTAGTTCCATTTGTTTATTTTTTCCTTTATTTCCCTTGCCCTAGAGGATGTATTGGTGAAAATAGTGCTGTGTGGGGTATCTGAAATTTTACTACCTGTGTTTTCCTCTAGGACTTTTATGGTGTTGCAGCTTATGTTTAAGTCTTTTATCGATTTTGAGTTTATGCTGGTGTAAGGTGTCAGTTGGTCTAGTTTCATTTTTTTGCACATATTATTCCAGATCTCCCAACACCATTTGTTGAAGAGGCTCTTTTCACTCCATTTTATGCTTCTGCCCCCTTTGTTGAATATTAATTGACCATAGAGACTTGGGTTTATTTCTGGGCTCTCTATTCTGTTCCATTGATCTCTGTCTCTGTTCTTATGCTAGTACTAGGCTGTTGTGATTACAGTGGCCTGTAGTATAGCTTGATATCAGGTATTGTGATCCCTCCTGCTTTGTTCTTCTTTCTCAAGATTGCTGTGGCTGTTCAGGGTTGTTTTTGGTTCCATATAAATTTTTGAAATATTTGTTCTGAATCTGTGAAATATATCATTGATATTTTCTGTTCGGGAGCCAGATGATGCGGACTCCGTCCCGCGGCGTCCGTGTGATGTGGATGTTTATGTTATGGCTGTGACAAATGACCAACAAATTCACACAGACTACAGAAGTCCTGTGGAGAAAAAGGGATGGCACAGCCGCTCTCTAAGTGAGAGAGAGGGCCCCGACCCCTTCCAGGCTTTTATTGATATTCTAGATACATTACATCAAAGATGGTCCCCATTTGCTATGCACAGGTTCTCTTTAGGTGGTTACCTTTTATAGATAACAAAGGAAAGAATGTTGCTAATTACTTCAAAGAAAAAGGACGTTTACAAATGTAAAGGGGGAAAGTGGTTGAACTGGTTACACTCCATACTTGAGAGGTTTAGCACAGTTCACAGTAAACCTTTGCTGCCTCAATTCAGGGTGAGGGAGTTTTAGCAAAAGCAAGCCTCAAAGTGGCCTAGGTACAACGCAGGCCTGATTCTCCACGGGAGAACCGATCCGTGGGTTTAGCTTCCTGTGTGCCGACACATTCCCTGCCTGCTTTCCAAGTCAGAGGCTGGGCTACATTTGCCACACCATGAGGATAGGTTCCCTATAGCCTTGAATCTATAAATTGCTTTGGGTAGTATGGACATTTTAAGGATGTTGATTCTTCCAATCCATGGACATGGTATATGCTTCCATTTGTGTTTTCCTTAATTTCTTTCTCCAGTGTTGTGTAGTTTTCTGAATACAGGTCTTTTGCCCTCTTGGTTAAGTTTATTCCTAGGTACTTTATTTTTCTTGTTGCTATAGTAAATGGGATTTTTTTCCCTAGTTTCTGTTATTTTATTATTGATGTACAAAAATGTCATTAATTTCTGAATATTGACTTTGTATCCCGCTATTTTGCTAAAGTCACTTAATAGGTTGAGCAGTTTTCTGGTGGTGTCTATAGGATTTTCTATGTACACTATTATGTCATCTGCAAACAATGATAGTTTTACTTCCTCCTTTCCAATTTGGATGCCTTTTATTTCTTTTTCTTATCTGATCACTGGGGCTAGAACTTCTAATACTGTGTTGAATAAAAGTGGTAAAAGTGGACATCGTTGTCTTATTCCTGATCTTAGGGGAAAAGCTTCTAGTTTTTGCCCATTGAGTATGATGTTGGCTGTAGGT
The DNA here is from genome assembly GCA_007922815.1 of Macrotus californicus. Classification (NCBI taxonomy): domain Eukaryota; kingdom Metazoa; phylum Chordata; class Mammalia; order Chiroptera; family Phyllostomidae; genus Macrotus; species Macrotus californicus. The sequence continues at coordinate 32,618 of VMDR010002736.1, forward strand.
TTATTGTATATGGCCTTTATTATGTTGAGGAATCCTCCCTCTATTCCCATTTTGCTGAGCGTTTTTATCATAAATGGTGCTGTACTTTATCAAATGTCTTTTCAGTATCTATTGACATATCATGTGACTTTTGTCTTCCATTATGTTTATGTCTACCCCAGAGGTGTACATTGTAATGTTTTGGTGGTCTTGCTTCAGGGGGAAGATCTAGTGGCTGGGTGTGTCACTTTATAGATAAGTTTTGCTTTCTTTTCAAAGCAGGGGTCTCCTGGCTCAGAGGTTCCTTTCTAGTCCTGAGCCATCCCACATTCTTCAGACCCCTGACCTTTTGATCTGGCCTCATTCTTGAGAGTAGATGCAAGGGAAGAGATGATGCTGTCCATTAAAAAGAAAATCACCTTTTAAAATGCGTTGCTAACAAAAAATCACTGTGGAGCGGTGACATTTGTGGGTGGGAGGGGCAGAGGGACAGAGGCTGCATGGGGATTGGTTGGAGGCCAGCCCCAGTCCCAGCAGGTCACTGACCCTCCCCAGGTGTTGGGGCAGGATGGGGGTGAGAGGGGCAAGGGCTTAGGTGATGGGACGGGAGAGGGGCCAGAGAAGGGTGGAAATGCTGTCCCACTCCTCTCCCTGGGGAGCTGGAATCAGCCTCAAGCACAGGAGGTGAAGGTGAATAAAGGGCCTGGAGAGCCCGGGACCGCACAGCGAGGTCACAGGAATACTCCAGCTGTACAAAGTCAAGCTCCAGAGTAAGTCAGGCCTGGGCTTGACCTCGGGCTCTACCCCTCTGTCCTCTGTGACCTGTTGGTCCCTGAGGCCCAGAGTCCTCATCCATCAGGTAAGGAATAGCAGCTCACAGAGGGACTGCTAGGAGTGGTCATGAAAGAGGAAATGGCAACTAACAGTGCCAGGCACGTGGGAGGGATTCAGCCAACATTGCTTTCCTTCTCTCTCTCTTCCTAAGTTTTGTGTCCTTTTTTTCTGTCTGTCTAGCTTCCCAGAGCTGGATGACTCCGTGGGTCATATTCTTTTGCAGATCAAGGAAACACCTGGGCTGGGGACCTGGATCTGGTGAGATGTCATCATCATGTACTAAATGGGTGAGATGCAAAGGAAGAGGTGGTTCCCGAGGGAAGGCAGGTGGCAGAGACAGGACCATCAAGAGCGCCTGTGTATGCGGGGCCACACAGTCATGAGGAAGTCTGAGGAGGCATTCTTGTGGCTGAGCCCAGACCCCCAGAGCATTCATGGTGGAGACATGGTCAAAGACCTTGTGACATGGTCAGGAGAACACACTAGCTGGGCCAGAGGGAGGGCTCACGGGGTGCCCTCTATCATGCTGCTGGGTAGGGCAGCTTCTTGGGAGACTGTGGATATTTCACATTGGAGAGGGCTCAGCACAGAATCCAGACACTTGAATCTCATTTTGTCTCACAGTCAGTGCTTTGCAGCTGTCACCCTGCAGGGGATTTTATCTGGTTGCCTGGAGGTGAGTACCAGACCCGTGGTGGCTGTTTATGGTGATTTTTGGAAACAGGGCGCACATGTCTCCATGCAGATGGAAGGAAGGTAGTATGTATTAGCAATAATGAAGTCTTATTACTCAATAACAAGACAGGGCTGCCTTCACTTATGGGAGATAATTCTTTGTAAACTATGATGTCAGAAAGATAAGTCCAGCTAGTTTAATAATTTAAAACATTTTTTTTCTAATGTGTTTCCCAAGGAGATTAAGTTATTTTGTTAAGAAGAAAGCTCATGCTCTAGCTAATTACTTGGGCCTCTGTCTGTAACCGAACGCAAGTCCGGCTACCTGCTGCTATGAAAGTCAATACTCAAGAGGCGGGTGCTGATGTGAAGGAAAGTGGTTTATTTTCAGGGGCCAGCAACCTGGAAGATGGGGACTCATGTCACAAAGCCCATCTCCTGGGAAGCACATCTCAAAACCCATCTCTGCCTCTCAAGGGAGGCAGGAGTTTTTTAGGGAGGGAGGGGGGAACAGAACAAAGAGATCAAGGGGAGGGGCTTGAAAAGTTCTCTACATGCAGACTAGCAAAGTCCATTCTGATAAGGCAAGTGATCGTTCCGTGTGCTTCATCCTGGTTTAGTCATCCGGCTTCATATCATCCTGGATCTGTGGTTGAGGTCAGCAAATCTCCCGGAGCTGAGATGCTTGAAGGTCGGGATCTGTATCTTTTGAAGTTAGTTCCCAGGATTCTTATATAAACGTGCTGTTTTTATCTACAAACTACATATTAGCCGGAGTCAGCACTTCCAGAAACAATGTCAAAAGAATGGTGGGGTGGGTTACAATTTCTTACCATTATAATTTTCCTCAGTTACATGTCTTTCCAGCAGAGCAATTCCCAGGAATATCTGGTTAGTTCCTGCCGGTTGGCTGGGCAGTAGAGACAACATAGAAAGATGACATAGAGAGGAAAGAGAAGCTCTCAATACCTTTTCACAAGGAGGGACAAGTCACTCCATCCTAGCAATGTGAATTAAAGCTCTCATGTCCCCCCCTAAGTATTCCCCCTGGTCTAGGACTTTCGGTTTTCATCAACAGGATGCCTCAAATGGCCAGTAAGGAGTAGGTACCCACTGAGCTGCCATTACTCCTTTACTCCCATGTGCGGATGGGCCTGTGAGACCCACTACTGAGGATGTGACAGAAGAGACCTGGGGTGGGGGGGTGGTGAATCATATACTATTACCAAATGGACCCACTCTTGTGCTCTGGAGGTCCCCCACCCCATACTAGGTTCGCCTTGCCCGCCGCCAGGGAAAGACGTCTCTCAATGCCAGAGATTGGTGAAAAGGAAAGGGATTATTTATTCAAAGAGTTATACAAACTTTAGAGTAATGACTTAATGTCTTCATTGAGATACTAAAGTCCTTTAGAACACCCAAAATGCACAGTCCTCCCTTCCCCCTCTGCCCAGTCCGGATGCCGTGTCTCAGGAAAAGAAGTAGAAGTCCGTGGTTCAGGCAGCTCCTTGGTTCTGGCACCATCAGCTGTGTCACCGCTGCCGTGATCTCCAGTTAATCCAAACCCACGTGGCACCTTCTCCTGGCCCACCAGCAAGAGTCCTTTCACCTCTTTCCTTCCAGGCAAAGTCTCTCCTGCTTCCCAAGCCACGTGGCAAAAAGGGAGCACCCTAAAGCTGCGTCGTTCGCCCCTGCTAAAGCTGTGTGGTCCCAAAAAGACCCTGCATGGCTACGGTGCCTGGGTTTAAAAATCCTAGCGCCAATCTTCCACTGCTGCACCATTTCCGACTCCTCCCACAATTGGCCACACCTGCCAGCATTCCCGTATTCTTCCAGCTTTACTGGGCTGCCATAGTAAGTCTGGGCAGGTGTGGACCTGTGGTGTGGAGCCAATCATCTCCAAGCTCTTACACAGGCTCTGTAACCAGGGGGAGTTGCCACCCAGTTGCATCAAGGATGAAGTCACTCCCATCCCCCTGGCTCAAAGCATGGCCACAGCTGTTTAACATATCCATGAAACCAGTTAAAGGTTATACGTATGTTAAATGACCGTTCTAGAGGTTGTCTGCAAAACCATTGCTATTCAAAACCACTCTCAATGGCCCTGCTCCATGCGTCTCATCCTCCAGTTCAGACTTGTTGGGGTGAGGACATTTTATATACTTTTCTAATATTTCCTGGACACCGAGTTCTGGACCCCATTACAAACCCCTATTTGGGCCTCTCCCACCTTGGCTGCACCCTGTTACAAGAATACGATGAGACAGTAGGCGGTGGAGAGAGAACATTGGACACTGGGGGCTGCGGAAACAATAGAAAGATGACCACAGCACTGAAGATGAACTCCATCTAGTTTTGCTACTTATAGATCTTTTTGTAAACTTCAGGAGGCAAGAAAGTCTCCCCACTGCGCCCCCCCCCCCGCCACCCCACCCCACCCTGCCACCCAACCCATAGATTGGCAGCTTCCTTCATTTCTAATCGAGGTGGTCACCAAGTATCAAGTGCCCAGATGGGATGCTGGACCTTGTCAGATCCTTTCTATTACCATCTATTTGTATAATACTACCAGCTCATGGGAGGAAGTCCCTAATGCTGGCTGCTGTTCTAGGAACTGGTCAGCTGTCTTCTCCACACCCTCTCCCATTCCTGTCTGGCTTTTGAGCCCTCATCTCTCTGGAGTCAAAGCACCTCTGGGTAGGGGGCAACTTCCAACCTGGCCTCTGCTTCCTTTAGGATTGGGAAGGAGGACCCCTGGGTTAGTTTGTCAGGCCTCTTGCTCCCCTCCCCATCCAATCTCCCCACATCTCCTGTTATTTTCCTGTGCCTCTGGAAGGCCATATTACCGTTATAGCAGGGGCGTCAAACTCATTTTCACTGGGGGTCACATCAGCGTCACGGTTGCCTTCAAAGGGCTGAATATAATTTTAGGACTGTATAAATGCAACTGCTCCTTAACAGTTAAGTGAGAGCTCAGCACTGCCGTGGGGTAGAAACAAGGTGCCAAGCTGGATAAAACAAGGTGGAGGGCCGAATTTGGCCCGCTGGCCTTGTGTTTGCCACCTGTGGCTATATAGCCTCCGGCCCTGTAGACCCGGCTTTGCTGGGACCCTGGAACAGCCTCCTAACCTCCATTCCCACACCTGCCCTTACAGCCTATTCTCTATAAAGCAGCCAGAGTGGTCTCTTTAAAACCTAAATCAAAGCATGACACCCTCCTGGCTCAAACCTCCTCAATAATTTCACACTTGGAATAAATTCCAATTTCCTTATCATACCTGGAGGCCCTCACCTGCATAATCTGCTTCCCACCCCCCTCGCCTGTTGTGTGGCCCCTTTCCCCTGACCCAGCACGCCATCCAGTCCTCCTGTCTGTCCTCAAGAGTACCTAGCTCTTCCTGCCTCAGGAGTTTGTGCATGTCTGCTACTCTGCTGGGAATATCCTCTCCTTTCCCTCACTCTTGACTTTTTCCAAGACTGATTCATTTTCATCCTTCAAGTCCTAGCTTAAATGTCACTTCCCAAGAGAACTTTTGGACCACTCATGTCTCAGATACTTTTCAATGATGCAATTTATAACTATAGAATTGCTCGTTTATTAGTCTGTCCTTTTGTCTGAGTTGCTCGCCCACTTGGCACACTTCAGGGCCTCATGTCAGTCAGAGCAGGCTGAGCTCTGAGGCTGTTGCAAACAACTGCCCACTCCTAGTTCCTTCAAGCCACAAAGGGTTGCGTCTCCGTCACGCTAAAAGTCCATCACAGGCTGGGGGTGCTGGTGAGTGCTCATGGTAGGTCCCAGGCTGTGGAGCAGCCACACCCCCAAACATTCCCAGGGGCCATCCCACAGAGGGGAGAGCTCTGGAGCGTCTTGCATTGGCAAATGAATTCTCCAGTCCAAAAATGATTTATGTGTCACTTCCACGCACAAGTCACTGGTTAGACCTAGTCACGTAGCCTGACCCAGTAACAGGGAGCTAGGAAGTCCAGTCCTTCCCAGTGCCCATGACTCTCTCTTCCTGTTCCCCGAACTACTCATTTTACGTGGACAGGCTGCTACAGACTCGCCCACCTAAACCTGGATTTGACCAGATGGTACCACCGCGGCAGACACTTTCCACAGGCTGCGCACAGTGTGGCTGCACTGTGATGGTGTTGCACACTCCCAGACACAGCGGACCCGGGAAGGAAACGATGGCCCTGTGTTGGTTATAACACCCTAGAGTGTGCCTTGTGGTTTCTGGTGGCGGTCGCCATTGAAGCTAACACTTGGTGAGTACTGGAGCGCTGCCCTGAGAGCTTTACTGTATCGTCAGGTAAACCTTCACACCTGCGGTGTGGAGATGCTTTTCCTGTTGGGCAGCTGAGGAAACCGAGGACCAGGTAACTCCTAGTTAAGTCATTGCTAGTTGTACCTCAGGGCCCTTCTTTGAACCTGTTCCTGACTGCAACTGTGCACTTAATTGTGCTCCACAGAAAAAGGACTGGGTCTGATTTCTTTTCTAGGTTATCATACCGGAGAGCTGACACTAGGATGTTCTCCTGGTCACACGTTTTCTGTTCAGCCTGTCACCTACGGCTAAGGTAGAGCTTGCGTGCTTTGGACAGCTGTTGGTGGAGGGCCTGCATCTGTTAGTGGCGTCCACCTAACATCTAACCAAGGCACCGAGCCTCTCGTGTAATTCACGTCTATCGAATGCATCATTCTCAACGACGAAGGAGTTACACAGTGCTAGCCGCAGTGGGCAGCAAATCGAACGAGAACTCTCTTCCTTCCTCAGAGATTAGAGACGGACCCTTCAACAATTAATTGCAACATGGCGCGCTGTGCCGGGAGATTTGCTAAGGGTCAGCGGGCGGGGCGGCTATGACTCAGCTCCAGGAAGAGGAGAAAGGCTGGGAGAAGCAAGCCGAGGCGAGGCCCTATTTGGGTAGACAAGCAGAGTTCCGCGCTTTGGAGGGCGATGACAGCGGTGGCGGTGGGACAGAAACCTGTGGGCCTGGAGCTTTCCACTGCACTTCCGCCTCAAGGCTAAGGCTGCAGCTAGGATTCTGGACCTTGTGACCTGGGTCAAGTATTGCCAGGAATGGGCCAAGTGACTCCCCCGGACGTCATCAGCCAAGCGGGTCTCAGCGGCAGGCGAAGTTCCCTCCTCAGGTGACCCCGGCGTCCCGACTGTCGCCTGGATGCTCCTGCACTTGCGCGCCGCATCGTTAATCCTCCTTGATTCTCGGCCGCAGGTCTGCCCTTCCCTCCGCTTTCCCCCACTCCGGCCTCGCGCTTACCTAGAGCCACCGCGGGAGCACCCTCCGTCCGCCCACACCCACAGCCCCCGGACCAGCTCCAGACTCCGCCACCGCAGCGTCGGTCACGTGCTGCGCCGCCGGCGGCCGCGAGGAGGAAGCGCAGGGGGGCGGGGCAGGCGTGCTGGGCCCGGCTCCCCCCGCCCCCTCCGCCGGAGGCGGCCTGTCATTGGCGAAGAGTACCCCCAGCCTCCCGAGGCTTGGAAGCTCCGCGTCCGATTGGCTACTAGGTGCTCAGTGGGCACGGCCTCCAGGGAGTGGGAGCGGAAGGAAGGGCGCGCTCTTGAGAGGCGGGGTTGCCTAGGCGACGCCGGGGGCGCGCTCAGGGGTAGGGGAGCGGTCCCTGGCTGCTCGATGACAAATCGGCTAGGGACTGCTGGGGTCCGGCCCCGGGAGACGGCGAAGGGGAGAGCGCGGCGGGTTTAAGAGCGGCTTGCGGGTTGTGGACGGCTGAGGCGGCGCCGGACGGGTCCCAGGTGAGAGAGTCCGGGCCTGGCAGGACCCCTTCGGGCTGGGCTGGGGAGCGGGTTGGGGAAGTGGGGTTGGCCGCCCGGCGCCGGGTGGCCTCTTGTCCCCGCGCTCTCCGCGCAGGGTTGTAGCCGGCCGTCGGACACGTCGCGCCTCGAGGCCGGCGGAGGGCGACGCGGGAAGCAGCGGCCCCGGGAGGTCCCTGGAGAAAGCCTCTGGGCCTCCTAGCTCGGTCTGGAGCTGAGGAAATGGGGGCGGCGCCCCAGCCTCTCCCTTTTCGCGGCTCCTTCCCTTTTCCCACAAATGGCCTCTGCTTCCACTTCCTGCCCTTTCGGCCTCCAGCCCGAGGAAGGTCCACTTCCTCAGTTCCCTAGTTGCCGCTGTGGGCAGGGTCGGAGCCGAAGTGTCGCAGGAGCTCGTAAGCACCCTGAGGTCTTGTGCTGGGACTGAGCAGGGCCGTGTCCCAAAGTTGTTCGGTCTGGTTTGGGTCGCGGCTTGCGAACGAGCACCAAGTTGCCCGCCCCCTTAGTTGCTTTCCGATAGGGGCTGGCACGCGATGTGGCTTCCGATAGGAAGAAGCACATGGCCTTGGACTGTTCGCCAGGACCAGGCTTCACCGCCTCTCGTCTCGCCCTCCCAGAGGTAAAGACTTCGTTCGTGGTTGGGTCGGAACTGCGGGGGGCCGAGGCGGCTGCGGCAGGCGTCCGTTGGAGGCACCCTCCTGGGCTCGTTTTCAGGTGCGTACTGGAAACGCGGTGACTTGGATGTCGCCGCCCGGCCAGTCTTCCGGGCAGAAGTTCTGGCTTTGGAGGGCCTGGCCGCCTGGGAAGCGCCCGTGGGAGAGGCGTGGCTGGCGGCTCGTCGGCGCTGTCTGTGCCTTGATTTCGAGCGCTCTAAGAACAGTGAACTTTCCGCTTCGTCCTACTTTCCTAACCTCATTTCTTTTTGTTAACTTTTGGGGATGGACAGTGGGCACTGAGTGTCAGGGGGGACAGCCTGTCTTTTAGATATGCAAATGAGCCATGTTTTAAGCAGAGCAGCAGGATTCTTGGATGGCAAAGCTTGAAAGTTAAGGCAATGTTTCTTAGACCTGCCGCAAGAGAGTTAGAATACCCAGAAATGGGACGCCTGTGAAGGGTAGCCTTGAACACTGGGAAGAGCTGGAGGGCGGGGTGTGAAGACCTAGGTTTGACGCTGGTTCCGAAACGTTATTAGCGGTGTGATCTTGAGTGTGGCTTTCGCCTCTCTGTGCCGCAGAGTCTACAGCTGTAAAAAGACGACAATGTATTTTAAAAAAATGGGATAATAGTTATCCTACTTGTTAAGGATTAAATGAAGTAAGGAACTTTGAAGGTGTTCTTTGGGGTAGTGGGGGTGGGATGGAGATAGGGGTGGGAATAAGGCCAGGGACATACATCTCCTGTGGGTGGTTTTAGTCGAGTCAGCTAGTGTGCTTTCGTTTCTCATTGGAAAAGCAGGTGCTCCTATTTGAGATCTCAGCCAGATTTCCCTACGCCTGAGAGGCAGAAGCTTTCCCAGGATTTTGTGTGGAAAAAACCGGGGGTATAACTTATTAGATATCCTTTGGGAATATGGGACCTAGACACGTGAATATTGGAAAACAAGAATTAGAGCCTCAAATGGGATCTAAACAGGTCTTGGGAGAAGATGGAAGGAGTGGGAAAGTTTTAAATTCATGCCTCAGCTGAAGATGGTTTGAGACGAAATTTTTAATCCAGAGTTGAGATAATCCTTTGTGCCATATCACCCAGTCCCACAATACCTCTGCATTCAGTTACTAAATTTTTATCCAGTCATCGGTTTTGGAAACATCATTGGAAACCTTTTGTGAAAGCTAAATTTGGGAACAGCATAGCAACCTAGAACTATAGTGTTGGAAGAGATCTTGGTGAACTCTTCTGACATTTGCAGTGTATTGTCCCAAGATGTGCAAGAGTCCTACTTTTCATTGCCACGAGTACTTCTAAACAGATAGCCCCTCTGCTTACATATGCAAGACACCTGGATTTTTTCTTTAAGTGAATTCACGTGGCTGAGGATAAGTCTGAATCAGAGAGCTAGAGTACCAGAGAAAATGGAACTCACATGGAGGGTGGTGGGGTGGGTAGGGAGAAGAGGGCAGGTAATGCTTACTGTGTGTCAGCTATCTGCTTGTTACAGACTCACTGATCTAACCAGTACCAGATAAGTATCTGGCCTTGAGATAACATTTGACCTTGAGTAGTCTCCTTTAGCTCCTCAGTTCTTTTGGTACCTAGGAATACAAGTATGGGTGTATATACGTACATAGTCTTAGATATTTCAAAAGTAGAGAGGCCAGGAGGCCAGAGGATGTATGAGCTTTAGGACCGGTGAGAGCGGAAAGAAAGATGAAGAGAGTGTGGAAGCCGAGTATCAAAACCACAAAGTATGTAGTTACTGTGGCCAACTACAAAATGCCAGCCAGGTCTCAATTTCAAGTTTATGTTACTTTGGAAGAAAGTAAGAGAACTCAGTGTTCTCTGTTATGGTTGTAGACGAACCTCTAGGGATTTTTTTGCTTTTTTAGAAATTGAAATATAAATGCAGAAGGTGCTAGTCACTGATAATTGCTATAATTGTCATAATTGCTTTTGTCATTGATTTGTGGGCAACTTATATATGGCATCTTTTAGGTCCACTAGATTGGGAATTGACAGAAACCACCAAGTTAGGTCAGACCCAAATTGAAATAGTCGCAGTTACATACTTTTCCTTAGCACATGGCATGAGTTCAAAGAAATACAGTAGTTTGGTTCTCTAACGTTTGTTTGTTTTTTGACTGAATTTTCTACCTCTGTGTAATAAATCGTGCCAAACTTGGCCACTTAGAGCAACAGACATTTATTAGCTCAGTTTCTCAGTTATATCTACAGTTTCTGAAGTTCAGGAATCTGGGAGAAGCTTGGCTGGGTGTTTCTGGCTCAGGGTCTGTCCTGAGGTTGGAGCCATCTGAAGGTTTGACTGGGGCTGGAGAACCTGCTTCCAAGATGGCTCACTCACGTGGCTCGTGGCCAGAGGCCTGAGCTCGTCGCCGTGTGGGCCTCTCCGTGGGACTCTGCGACGGGGCAGCTTTTTCCCCAGAGCAAGTGATCTGAGAGAGACGGAGAGAAACAGAGAGAGAAAGAGAAACAGAAAGAGAGAAAGACTGAGGGTGGTCAAGGTGGAAATTGCAGCATCTTCACATCTAATCTTGGAAGTGATATAACTGTCACTTTGCCCAGCACAGAGACCAGACCTGGTGCAATGTGGGAGCTGGGGGGACTGACCACACAAGGGGAGCTGGAGGATCATTGGCCTTTTGGATGCCAGCCCCCACAATTTCTTTTTTCAGGCTTAGACCAGATATTATTGGGAAAAACCTTTGTTTCATATGCTTACTAAAGTATGTACTGTAGGAGGTTAAAATATAGCTAGAGTTCTTACTCTTCTAGAAACTTTTTAATATTTTACTTTCTTCTGGCTCTTCATGGTCAGATGCTAGAGTTAATTAGCCAAATATGGAGATTAGAAATTTAAATCTTGCTGGCTCCTAGACCAAATGGAATAGCTGAGGTTTTTTTTAAAGATTTTATTTATTTATTTGTTTGTTCGTTTATTTATTTTTAGAGAGGGGAAGGGAAGGAGAAAGAGGAAGAGCAACATCAATATGTGGTTGCCTCTCACACGCCACCTACTGGGGACCTGGCCCACAACTCAGACATGTGCCCTAGACTGGGAATCCAAGCGGCGACCCTTTGGTCCGCGGGCCCATGCTCAATCCACTGAGGGAGTAGCTGAGTTTTTTAATCCTAAAACAAATTGATAAAAAATTATTGCTAAAATGATTTTGATGAGTAGCTTAAAATTAGTGTATTTTTAAAAATAAAACTCACTGGCAAAGTAACTGAAAAAATCTTAGTGAACCTAAATCAAACCCCTCGCACCCAGTTATTTTAAATCTTCGGACAATATTTCTTTGCTCAGCAATTCTTCATTTCTCTTTTGAAACCCGGATGCATTTTAATTGTATCTGGATAGAAGGGCTCTCTTCTTTTAGCTTCTCAATGAAATCTTTCTGAGGTGTCTGCAGGTGGAGAGGAAAGTTAAGGGGTCCTGAGCCTTAAGCCTGATTAAATGACTTCTGATTTTCCTTTCATCTTTAAACATTCTAATATTTTCATGTAACAAAATCCTTTGAATCTAGCATATTTATAACAAGAGAGTTCATAAGTCATGTTAAGTTGTAACTTCAGATAATGAAGTCTTCCGAGAATCATTTTTGTTCATCCTGACCCAGTTGAAGATGGTTAGAATCACCAGCAGGCAGGCTGGAAAAGCCAGCACAATTTGATTTCCTTACCTCTGAGAGTTTTGGCCCTTTCCCTGTTTGCTGCCCTAATTTGTGAGCTAGAGAAGAAGGAGCTTTCTTTCATGCCACCTCTCCCCCCCCCTCCCGCCACCCCCCCCAATAAAAACAGTAAGGGGTTGGGGGCCAGTCATTAATTATGGATTATCTGATCCCTAGTATTAGGAGAGGATTTTAGCCAATGTGGTAGTTCTCACATATTAAGCTTTAAAAAAAGTCTCCAATTATATCTGTTCAGTAAGTTCTGCCATTTTTTAAAAAAAACTGCTAAAGAGGTTCTATACCTAATACCCGTGGGGTGTGGGTGGGTTCCCCATACCACCACGCAATTCTCAATCACCAACCAGGTGTCCTGTAATTCACCTCAATTCTGACACTGTCTATCCCGTCACAGCATCAGATTTCACAGGTTAGGGGCTGAGTCTCATAAGATTGCCCTCCACTTCAGACACGTTGTTATCTGTGCTTCTGACCAAGTGGCTACAGATTGAAGGTCCCCATGACCTCCTTGGATTTTAGATGCCAGTCTCCAGTTCAGGTTGGTATCTGTACCTTTATGACCTACTACTGGATGTAGATCAGAGGTTCCCACAAGTCTCTCCTTGGGTTCGATTAATTTTCTAGAGCTGCTCACAGAACTCAGGAAACTGGTTTACTTGCTAGGTTACCGATTTATGGCAAAGGATATGGAAGCAGGTGGATCAACAGAGGGTGAGTCCTGAACCAAGGAGCTTCTGTCCTCGAGGAGTTTGGGGCCCCGCACGGTGGCACCTGGACGGGTTCTGGTTTCCCCCCCAACCTGGAAACTCTGAAACCCTCCTTTTGGATTTCGTAGTTATGATTGATTAAATCATTGGCCATTGGTGATTGATTCACCCTCCAGCCCCTCTCTGCTCCCTAGAAATTAGGGGGTGGGGCTGAAAGTTCCAACCCTCTGTTCAAGGTTGGGTCCCCTGGCACCCAGCTCCTCACTACTTACTTAGGTGTTTTCCAAAAGTCACCTCATTAGCATAAACCAAAATATATTTCTTAAAAATCACAGTATTGCAGCCTCCTAAGTAGTTATAGGATCTAGCTGCGTTCCCCATGTCTACTGTCATCCCCTTAGGCCGCCACTGTCTCTGGTCTGGCCTGCTGCGTCTCCCACATCTCCTCGGAACCTCTCCGGTTTTCCATACTATAGTTAGAGTGATCTTTTCAACATGTAAATCTAATTATGTTACTTATTTGCTTGAAACACTTCAATGGCTTTCCAGCACTTTCAGTAAAAAATCTAAAATCTCTAAACTGCTGAGCTTACTGGGCCATAATTGACCTGGCCCTTACTTTCCTCTGGTGTCACCTCATACCAGACTCTGCCTTTTTCTTTCTGCTGTAGGCAGCCACAAGGGTCTTTCTTCAGTTTCTTCATTATACCTTGCTTCCCGTCTTCCTAAAGGCAGTACTACAAGAGAGTAGAGCGGGTGAGAGGGATTGGAGCACTTGGCCTGCTCGGGAACGGGAGGAAGACAAAGCTGGCTAGGCACTGCTTGATGTAGGGTCTCGTAGGCCATGGAGAACAGGAGGTTTGGATTTTACTCATGCTGAGCCATTCAAGAGCTTTAAGCACACTTTTATTTGCAATTTTAGAAAATCCACAGTAGGGCTCGTGGAGAACAGGCTGAAGAGAAGCTAACGTAGCACCGAGAAGTCAGTCAGGAAGCTGTGGCTGTGAAGTGGTTGGTGGCGGGATGGGTGTGGCCAAGGAGATGGAAGAAGCGGGTGAATTTAAACTTTATTTTGGAGATGGAGTAAGTAGAATTGTTACTGGAAAGGGACTGGGGCCAAGGCGGGTCCGCCCCGGCACTGTCTGGACTTTGTGTAGGAGAGATTTCACGACAGGAGTCCAGGTGATTTTGAGAGTACTTTTATTAAAGCTGGGGACAGTGAGACAGAGGAAGGGCTTAAATGGAAGAGGCAGGATCACAGCGATAGGAGTGAGCGAGCCTAGGTGGGGCTGCCTTGGCCCTTTAGAATGGAAGTCACAGAGGAAGAAGTGAGTGAGTGAGCTGGGCCGCGTGGACTCAGGAAACAAGTTACAGGGGCAAACGAAGGGCCTTGGAGACAGGTTCAGGGGGTTAGCCCGGGGTAACCTGCCATCACCATCTGCTCCCCTGCTTCCAAGTCTTATGGGGACCCTTAGAGCTTAGGAGAAACAGAGCAAAGACACACACCTGAGGGAAGGAGTGGGGGAAGGTGTGGGCTTGCTTGCGGTTTTTATCTGTTTTCTAAAGGTGGGAATTTTAGGGGGGCCTCTAGGGAGGACCTCCATAGAATATGCATCAGCTTTCCAGGTGTGCCCTTTATATGCTGATACATCAAGATGAGCATATCAGGGTCATTCTCTGGTCATTTGTACCTTCAAGGAATGTCACCAAAGAGGGACAGAGAGGGACTGGGACTGAGGTGGGTCTGCCCCCTGCTGGTGTAGAATGTGTAAACCATTTGCTCCTAAGTGTCCTTGGTTAGGAAAGATAAGACTTTGCGATTTATTTTCTCACTGTAAATTGCTCGGTTGTTTAACTATGTCTCAGTTTCCCTATTCCACTTGCCAAGGAATTTTCCTAGCTTCTTACTGTCCTGCCTCATAAGTAGTCATGTTGGTCATGAATTGAGTTGGGGGAGAGGCAAAGGGAATCAAAGGTGACTCCCAGGTTTTTGGTTTAGAAATTTCTCCTTTCCAGGCAGAGTTTTGTCACATTTGCTATGTGCTCATTTTTCAAAGGAGGAAGGACGGGATGGGAGAGGAGAAAGATACATTTATATAGGCATTTGCAACGTGGAGTTTATTGGTGTTTTGACAAAACCAGCTTCCATGAAGTTGTACTGGGCGAGGAAGCCAGAGTAGAAGGCACTTCATCAATGAAGTAGTAAGGAAGCACAGCCTTGCCGCTGGAGTGGGGTCTGTGGGCCAGCAGCCTCATCTTGGAGCAGGTTGGCAGCGCGAAGCCTTGGCCTCCACCCCAGGCCCACTGAATTAGAGTATACATTTTAACGAGATTCCCAGGAAATTTGTATCTACATTAAAGTTTGAGGAGAGTTGTTGTAGATAACCAGGGCTATAGAGACATTGTGTTACCTGCTAAAGGGACATGTGGGAATCAGAAAGGCGAGTGTGTTCAGGATGAAGATGAAATGAAGGCAGCTGCAGGCTGTTGGGGGTGATCCCACAGGGCAGTCAAAACTGACTGATGAAGCCTGGAACGGGGATGATGGCTGGGGCGACGCTGTGGGGCTTGGGGTGGTGGGCGCATGCAGCCCTCCGCCTGTGTGGAGGGCGTGGCTTGCTGAGAGCAGGAGCGTGCTCTCTGTGTAGCCAGAGACGAGGAGACGGGCATGGATGCTGACGGGTTGCAGACCTGGAGGAGCGGTGGGCGTTTGTGGCGAGACTGTGGAAAGGCCATCCTGTAGTTGGGCAGCATGGAGTCCAGCCACTTGTTGCCATGAATATGTGTAATGTGAAGGTTTGGGGGGAAAGGAAATAGGTTTTTATTAATAGGGTTCCCAGTTTGAGGGGGCTGGGAACGTTTTGTAAAGCACAGACAACCAGTCATCCCCAGGAAGATTAAAGTCCAAATCCATGTCCAGAAGTTTTTCGTTATTGTTTATCTGTAGTTTAAGGGTGTTATTTAAATAGGTCTTTGTCTCTAGAGTTTTATGCCTTTTTTGGTGTCAGAGTTGTCATTGCCTCGCAGCAGTTCCTTTCTTTTTAGGAGTGTGTTGTCAGATTATTCCAGACAGTTGTTCAGGGGAAGCTTTATTTGTGAGGCATTTCTCAGCTCATGTCTTTGTGTGTTGTTCTTAGAGCGAGAAAGTGGAAGTAGTCCAGGACCCATGTGCCATGTTGTACCGGGTGGTAGTGTCCCAAGGGCTGGAGCGCAGCGCGGCCCGAATCTCAGTGTGGGACCTCGTCTTCGGGAACTGACGTCCAGCCATGCAGGGCCTAAGGCCTGAGTGGCCCCAGCGTCTGCTGCTCCCACCTGTGTAGGGCAAAGCAAGCCAAAGAAGCCAAAGGGCCAAGAGACCTGAGAGTGAGTTTCTGCCTGTCTTTTGTTTAAAAGTTTCACCCAGAATCCCATGTGCTGTGGAAGTCAGTGGAAGTGTTGAGCTTTTTAATTAATGAAGGCCAGTGTCGGTCATATTTGTCTTTGCCCCTTTTCTGGTTGACATGTTTAGGAAGGGGGCAAAGTCTCCAGTCACACACACTCTGTACAAGCTCCCTTATGTTGAGTCAGGAGCTGCCTGGGGCACTCTCCCTGCTCCAGTCCCTCCAGTGTGGCCAGTTCCTTCACAGAGAGGGGTTTTCTCCCCCTGCCTTCTCTTGGTCTGACCCCTCTGTTACAATTTCTGGAGAGCGAGCGTGGGGGAGAATCACAGTAAGACTTCTGGGAAGTGTTGAGTGGATGTCCATTTCTGGTTTGTGATCATAAATGCTTTTAATGGGAAGGTTTATATGACTGGTTGCATGGTTTTCTTTCCCTCTAGAAGGCAGTAGTTGCCTGCAGGTGTGAGGGGCCTGGGGAAAGAAACGTGGGAGGTGACCGTATCTGCAGGAGGGCTTTTATAACGTTGACAGTGGTGTGGAGGCTGGGGCAGGAGGAAGTTTGAGCCCAGAGGGAGCTGGTGTACAGGAGGGGCTAGAGGTCAGTGCTTGCAGGTGTCAAGGAGTCAAGAGATTGGTGGGTGGGTATTTGAGCAAGTGAACTAGAAGGTGGAGGCTAGACGGTTTGGCGAGAAAACTTCCTGATGGTGATGAAGTTCGGCGAACACCCCTAGCAGAGTTAGGTAGCATGAAGGAAAAAGTTTCTGGGGAAGAGAAGGTCAAGGGTGGGAGAGAGGCCAGGCTTTTAGACAGGCCATCCATACGAACATAGAGGGCACTGAGGAAGATGCCAGGAGTTGGGTCGAAAGGAAGTCTATGAACCAGAAGCAAATGCCATCAGTAAATGAGGGACATGAGGAGGGGGTCTATAAGATGTCAGCAGCCAGGTGGAAAAAGGGCATTGACCACGCCCTAAGGAAGCAGGAGCTTTTTGGGCCTAGGGAAATACTGAATTGGAAGTGACAGTGGAGAAAGAGCAAGGGCACTTATCACCTCCTGGCCCTTGAGGCACATGGCATCTGCTTAAGATTTTGTGCCCTCAGGGCTCACCTAAGTCTCAGGGAAAGCCAGAAGGTAGAGGAACATTCTTAGAAGAGGTGGAGGGTCTTGAAGAGTTTGCTGTTGTTCCCAAGGGCTTGGGATGGTGTGGTGGTGGGACTAGCCATTTTCAGGGGATGGGTGCTCTTCTGATGGCGTGAGAATCTCTCTCTGTAAGAGGGAGGAGTGGGGATGCCTGCACTTTGGTGGTGACTCAGTAGAAGGACGTTCTGCAGTAGGTGGCCCTCTTAGAGAATGGTGAACCCTGTTCTAACACCGTGGTTGCCAAATCTTGGCTGGGTAGGTACCAGTTTCCTGGTGCTGGTTCCCTAAGTCTTTGTACACTGACATAGCAGGGAAGAGAAGGAAATTAAGGAACTGTTTCTGTTAGAGAAATTTCAGGACCTGCTTGGGGAGACTTAGGGCAGGTCATGAAATGCCCATCAATAATGCCTCTGAAGGCCTGTGCCATTGTCTTTTGGGGGTGATAGAGAAGACAGAACGGTCTGAAGGACCTCTGTTGATGATGATAATACTCCTACTCTTATTTCTGTATTGAAAATGCTCTTAAAGCTCTCAAAGCCTTTAGTGCTATTAAAAAGAAACAGCAGATCCAAAATGGAGTCATTTTTGCTAGGCCCCTCCTAAGACTTAATACCTAAAGTAATTGCAGTGTCAGCCTCTCCCAGGAGTGGAATTTTTGACCAATCAATCTAGAATTCCCCGGTCAGCACTAGTGTGGTCATCTGCCTGGTAAGATCCTTCCCTTCCCCTAAGGGAAGGTGACCTTGACCTGAAATAATTCACTTGTTTAACTTTCTTGCTGACTCTCTTTATGCCTATAGGAACCTTCCATTTTGTATATCCCTCCGTGTACCCTTCTAGTTGTTAGATGGGTTGCTTAATAAAGCCAATTAGATTTTCAAATTTACTCATTTGAGTTTGTTCTTCTACAGTACATACTTCCCCATTTATTCCTTCCTAGTTACACTGTGAGATAGGCAGGGCAAATATTGTCCTTGTTCCTTGGGTGGAGACTGAGGCCCAGTGGCGTGAGGTGACTTGCCTAGTCAATAGTGAGTGAGTGGCTGAGTGGGGTCCAGAAGCCAGAACTCTTCCGTTCTAGTGTGGTGATCTAGATGGGTATCACCTTAGCTGTCAGGACAAAGAAGTCTCCCTTTCCTTATCTCTCTGTGGCTCCAATTTCTTTCTCAAGACTTTTAAAAATATCAGAGTGTTATTCAAAAAAACAGTTAAGTGATTACTCAGAGCCAGGTATTATTGTAGGTGTTTTCTTATTTAATCTTCATAGGAACCCTGAGGATGAAGATATTTATATTTTATAGATCAGACTGAAGCTAAGAAAAGGAACTTAGCCAAGGTTATTAGTTTCCTAATGGTAGACCCCAGACTTCAGGTTGTTAGGATGGATGGTGATGCGGGCTGTGAAAGCATTCACAAAGAGAGGAAAGTGTAGAGAGTAAAGACTTCATTCACTGTCCAAGAAAGGAGAGGGGCATGGTGTGGAGAGATGCACCAGCATTGAGGGGAGAGGGCTTTGGGCTTTTACTGAATTATAATTGGGTTGAAAAAGGGTGGGGGTGCTATTGTGAGGCCCTTGGGCTGTTGTAACACGGGGCTGCAGTTCCAGTGTTATCTTCTGCCTGTGGCTGTAGGGAGCCCTCAGTCACATTCTGTTCTTGCTTTCCAGTAATTTCCAGTCCTGGGGACAAGCTCAGAGGAGTGACATGGCAGTCATGTTTAACAAGGTCATAGGCCTGCTTGGCAAATGGCACCAGCTTTGTCCTTTCAAGTATGTCCTCGGGAGAGGAAGAAAAAAAGTGTTATACTCTACGTAATATAAAATGTACCATTTTAACTATTTGTAAGTGTACAGTTAGTCATTCGCATTGGTATACAATCACTGTCCGTCTCTGGAACATTCTTTATCACACCACCCTGCAGCCCTGTGCCCACTGAACACCACTCCCGTCTTCCCCTTGGCCTTGGCCCTGGGCAACCACTCCCTATTCCACCTTCCCTCTCTATGAATTTGACTGTTCAGGTACTTCGTACAGGTGGAATCGTATGGTATTTGTCCTTTGTGTCTGGCTTATTTCACTTAGCTTAATGTCCTCGAGTCATTCATGTTGTAGCACGTGTCGCAATCTCATTCCTTTTTAGACTGAGTAATATCCATTGTATGGCTGTACCACACTTTGTTTACCGTTCACCCATGAGTGGACACTTAGGTTCCTTCCACGTTTCGACCGCTGTGAATAGTGCCGCTGGGAACATGGTTGTACAAAGATGTGTTCAGGTCCTGCTTTCAGTTTTTGAGGGTGTGTAATAACTGCATTTTGTTGCAATTTCCTCCCAGGTCTTTGTTTCAGAACTTGTGCTCTAGTTGCCTGTGCATTTCTCTCTGTTTAATGAGCTTTCTGATCCATAGTTTTGTGCTATCGATATCAATTCCAGTATTTCACACCAAGTTTGAAGGTCCCCCCCACCCCCCCGACACCCCCCACCCCCACCGCAGTCCAGTGATGGAGCAACCCCGTGTCCTGGCTCAGAGTGCGGACTCTGAAGCTAGACTGCTGGGGTTCTAATGCTAGCCCTGCTGTTATGTAGCTAAGTGACCGTGCAAGTTATACAAATCCTGTGTGAATGTGTGCAGTATACTAGTAAAAGTGGAAATCTCTAAACAGGATTTTATTTAGGCAAATATTTCTGAACAGGGATACATGTGCGAGTTCCAAGTCTGACCTTCAGCTACTGAGAGAGGAAGTAGCTCTGATGTCCCTGAGGCTGCTCTGGCAGGAAGAAGGTGTTGGAGTTTGTCGTAGATGAATTGGTAGGACTCTAAGGCCAGCGAAATCCCCAGATCCACTGAGGGTGAGGGCATGGTGGGAGAGGACTTCATTTCAGAAAAACTATACAATTAAAAAAACCAGAGCTTGGATATGGACAACAGTGTGGTGATGGTAGGGGGTGGAGGGTAGCTGGAGATAGGGAGATACTTGGTAATGGAAAAAATACAATATAATAGAATTAAAAAAAAATCAGAGCTTGCAAGTTAACTCCCACCATTTCTTAGTGCTTTGTAGTTCAGGAAAGTCATCACGGAAGTTGACTTTTCAGAGTTTACCTGTAGTAACTTGTCCTCTTGAGGCCTCACCACCCAGATGGAGAACTCATTTTTTTATTCACCACGTATTGAGCATCTTTGAAGTACCAGGCACACTGGGCACTCAACAATGAATGGGCAGCTCTCAGTGGGGTGGGAGAGACGGACCTCATCCGGGAGATTGCTGGTTTACCTCCGTGGAAGGCTCATTGATAGGTGTAGGGTCCAGTTAGACTGGGAACAGCCCTGAGTCAGCTGGGGGGGGGGGGTTAGGAAGATGGTGGGGGAGACATTGAGGCTGAGTGTGAAATTACAGGTAGCCCTTCATCAGGAGGAAGGGCAGTCCTGGCAGGAGCAACAACACACATAGAGCTGCAAACCAGAAGCAGGGTGTTTAAGATTAGCAACTTCAGAGCTTTCTGGTTTTTGTTTTAGCTAATTGAGTTTGTTAACTTGATTTTTGCTTTTCTTTTGGTGGGAGAACAGATACAGAAAAGTTCCTTAGGGAACAGAAATACCTGAAACAAATTTCCTTAGGCACACAGGATCACTAAATTGTTTTGCAGATTTAATTTCAGAAAAAAATGAAAACAAAAAATTGGCAAGGAACCTAGATCATTTCATTCAACTTCCTTATTTTTCCAGGCATGGAAGTGGAGTCACACATGTATGAGAATACAAAAATATTCTCTTCCCTGTTGCTGATGACAATAGCAGCTGCAGGGGGGAGGGGAATTTCAGTTTCCTCCTTTAAGTCGGTGCGTGTAGGAAAGGCCGGTGTACGGCGGGGGAACTGAGAACTGTGTGATTTTGACAGGACCGTCACTACTGGAATGCCCAAATTAATGAGAGCAGTAAAAATACACACATTTATCAGATAGAGCCGTCAAGGCCAAGTTAATAGAAAGATTTAATTGAATAGAAAGATTTAAAAGAGGTGCAGGAGCAGCTGTACTGAGTTTGTATCTATTAAAGATTGTTAGCCTACTGATTAGAAATTTCTCTTTGGGTGGCCAGCAGGCCCTGGAGCTGAGGGACGCCGAGCCACTGGCACCGAGTCCTGTCGCTCAGCCATTCAGTTCCAGTCTCCACCGGAATCACGGCCCACTGAGTAACAACCAGACGATCAGAAGTCGTTATTTCCATTGGGCGGTAGCCCAATTTCTGCCGTTCCTTGATTTGTTGGAATATTTTGTAGAGGGAACCTTGCTTCATCTGTTACTTGGTCACTGCGTGGTACAGTTTGTATAAGAGAAGCAAGAGACATTTTGAATTCTCTCCCTTCATTTACCGACTTTTAAAATGATGAGTTGTTTTACTAGACCTCCAAAAGTGACCAGTAAGGTTCTTTTTTAGTGTCATTGTGAACAAATTGGACGCATTTCAAGTCACTGCATTTACTATCTTTATATATCTTGAACTGCCCATCTGTGACCAATCTCTTCAAATTGGCTCTCGAGTGTGCGTGCACATGTTCATGTGGGTTTTTTAATGATTATTTTTGTAGCTAACAAGCATCCATTGTTAAACCACAAACAGAACCTTTGGGGAGGGCTCCTAGAATCAATGCTCACAATAGCACACTCATTTTCTTAACGGAACTTCGATGAGAAATGTGGTGTAGGGATGTGATGGGGTATTGTTTCACATCTGTCCTTTGCACTTCTCCAAACTCTCCCCTCAGTACTCCTTCGTTCCTTTGTGTATTCTCTGGGCATTTCTAGGTCTCTGATACACCTGGGTCAGAATTGTGGCCCTGGGGGCACACATGAGTCAGATTCTGCGTCCCTGCATGAGGGGTGCCTGTGACACGGACAACCCAAGTCTGTGCTGTGTCGTTAGCATGACAGTGGTGTGGGGACGCAGTGCAGGAGGTGAGGTGCTGTCACCCACACTCACACACACACTCCTTCACACGGCCCCTCAGTTGTTTTGTTACAACTGTTTAGTGATTTGGTGTTACATGGTAAGAAATAAGACTTTTTGAAAAAGATTTTATTTACTTATTTTGAGAGAGAGAGGAAGGGAGGGAGAAAGAGAAACATTGATGTGCGAGAGAAACTTCTGTGGACTGCCTCTTGCAGGTGCCCTGACTGGGAGCAGAACCGGCGACCTTTGGGTCTGCAGGATGTTGCCCAGCCAGCTGCGCCACACCAGCCAGGGCCTGTGCCGACCTTCAGTGTGAGTGAGTTGGGTTTGCCTTTACACTGTGCCAGTGTCAGTGAGCTTCGCTGCTTGTTAGGGTGCGGACCTCGAGGGATCTGTGGAGGGAGACACTTCAGGACGATGCAGACACTTGTTACGCATCGAAATCTTCCCTTCAGATGCAGCGTCTATTCAGGATTCTTGCCTGAACCAGTCATTATTATAACAGTGGCAAAGTGCTGATTTTTCAACTCGGATGCACCCTCTACATTTATCAGTCTGCCTTTGCTGCTCTACTATAAGGAAGAGCCCTCCCTTCTGCCCTGTATATAATATTTATTGTAGATATAGATTCATGAGTTCCTAAGTTTTCAGTGTTTTTATTACTTAATTACTTTGGTGCTTCAGTTGTCTCAGATTAGGATTGTCTTCCTATTTTACTGCTATTTGAAGGATTACAAACATGGATGCTGTTTTGGGAGACTCCAAGTTATGATTAGACCTACTAATAGTATCCGGATGACCTTCAAATCCCGCTCTCTGGAGAAAAAGCAGTGAACGCCATTCTTTGCATGTGAGCGCGTTGGCTAGTTCCCACGTGCCTTTGTGCGCCGTGTCACCCGGGACGCCGGGGTTTTACGAGGGAGACTGAAGGAGGACGTTTTTCTCTTCATTTTCAACTTTTCATTGGATTTTCATGATAGCCCTGTGATGCAGACGAGGTGGTGTGTGGACTCTGCCTACCAACTCGTTTTCTCCTAGCTTAAGTTGAGCAGGAGGCCCGTGCCTGTATTAGCCTTTGAGACTGAGGCTCAGCAGGCACCACCCCTCTCCTCCCAGCGCTGCTCTGCGTGGTTTATACACTGTGACTTGCGTTCAGAATTTGACTTCTCCAGTGAATATGTGCTCTGGTGTTTGAATTAATGCTACGTGGTAGAGGGCCGTATCTAATATTAATGTGTCATAGAACGTTACATAAAAACGTTTCCCAACTTTCCTGCCTCCCTGCCCAAGCCATCTAAATGTGTGTGTTTATTCTTACCAACCCAATGCCGTACGAGTGAGGCTGGGCCAGAGCACCAGCCTTGCAGGGGCCCCTCATTTTCCCCAGGATACATTTCCTACGGTAACACTCTAAGCCCATTTGTAGATGAACATGCCATATCTCTTGAGACTCATCACCTGGTACTCCCCCCCATACCTTATGCTTTAACCCTTTCGGTACGAGCACTCTTTCCGCCGCGACACTCCCGCTGTACGAGGTGAGCCATTGTGAGCTATTGTATGGGCGCCAGATATATCCGGCCCTCGTTCACACAGGTCATCAGATGGGCGCCGGATATATCCGGCGCTCCTACCGAAAGGGTTAATATTCTGTGGTGCCTCGGCCCGCTGTGACGTTCATGCCTTTGTTGCTTTGCAGGTGCTCTCTGTGGTGCAGGAGAAGAAGCCCCTCCCACCTGCCGAGTGAACTCTTGGTCAATGTTGAAGCCTTTTCTGATTCTCTTTTTCCTGAGTTCAGTACGCTTTACAGTGTGCCCTGTGCCGTCTTTGTCATTGCCTGTGAGACATTATATTAAAATATCTTTCCTTAGGAGATTGAGCTTTCTAAGGGTGCAGACCCAGAGCTTGGCACCAAGTAGGATTCACACGTTTTTTGGACAGAAGTGAATCAAATCAGAGAGGCTCTCTGTTGGTAAGTAGGCACATGTAAAAGGGTGTGTGCTGATGTGTTTCTGTGACCACCCCCTGTGAAAGACTCTGTGGGAGCCATGCCAGGACGTGGTCTCACGGGCCCAGGGCTGTGCTGTGCCTTTCCCGTATTGGCGAAGGACGCAAATAGTCCATGGAAGAGATCAGGTTTGCAAGCCCCTTAGAAAGAGTGCTGAAGTTGTCAGTGGAGGCAATGGGTGAGTTGTAATTGATTTGCAAAAAAAACAAGATGAATATGCTGAAGTCAGGGACGAGTTGCACCGCTGTCTATAACCTACGTGACACATGTCAGAGAATAAGAGGATTGACGGGTAAGCAGAGGGACCGGGCGACTGCGTGTGCGACGGAGCAAATGGAGCAAAACGTGAATTGTGCGTCCAGGTGGCGGGTGCGGGATTCACTGTGTGGTTCTTTCAACTTTTCTTGACACTTGGAACTTTTCATAATAAAATGTTTGGGGAAAGGGTTCTTGTATTGTTTTTAGTAATGCATATATTGGCTAGGCACATCTATAGTAAACACAGATCCTCACCGTGAACTTCCTAAGCCTTGTTAATTATTATGCTTCCTGGATTGGCCCTCCTCTCTTTATCTAGTCGAATGCCCGTTCTTATGTTGCTCCCTTAAAATTTCCCTGACCGTGCAGTCTGATTCAGCGTCTCTCAACAACGGCAACGAGTAGGCTAGCAGCAGCGTGAACTAAAGGAGCCTGTTATCTCCCAGGATGGGAATCGGAGGAAGCGGTCCAGTTTCCGGGGCTGGCTGGGTGAATGATGGGCGCTCAGCCGCCTTTTTCCTGTCTTGCCCCTCGCCATGTCAGGTTCACTGCAGCAGTTCTGTGGGTCGGAGTAGCCACCGTGGTTATTTCAGCTTTCAGCACATTTTGACAAGTGTCTGTGAATTTGTTGAGCAGCCTTCAGTTGGTTTATGATCTCTTTGAAGAAAATTGATTTTGTGCTTTTGAAAATAACAGCTCAGAATTAAATGTGTTTATAAAAGTCCCCCTCCTGAACCCAGAAAATTATTTCTGTCCATTTGTTAATACAGCTGTAATAATTGATAGCAGCGGTTGCTTCAGAGAAACTATGTGAGGCTTACTGGTCTGGCGGGGGTGGGGGGAGGGGGGCTCTCACCTCATTCCCCACCCTCAGCCCTGTGGGAGACAGTTGGGGACCAGAAACTAGGCCAGAAGCAGTTTCGCTTCCTAAACTAAAGCCTTTTGGGGGGCGCTACTCCTTATCCCACTTACTCTATTTCAGTCACAACTCAAATGTGCTTAATTATCTAGTTAATGGCTTAGAATACTTATTAAAAAGCACATAATTAGAAAAGGAGAGTGGAAAGAAGGCCCAGTATAGGCGAATAAATGGATGGCCCAGTGACAGGGGGAAGGAAAGCAGACTCGGTCTCCACAGTAGCAGCAGGGATGACGGTCCTTAGAAAGGAAAACGAGTCACCTGTGAGCTGCCACCTACGGATATTCACTGGTAACAGTGCATTTCTTGCTAGTATTTTAATCTGTGTATTCCTCTGTAACCAATTTCAGATCGTATTTATGTAGTTTTATGTATTTTCTCATGTATTTTATCTATCCTGCTTATTAAATGGAGCAGGCTGAGCATAAGTAAACCTTTTCTTGAAGGTTTAAGCCTTAAGGATAGTTTTGTGTATTTTATAAATTTTCTACTGATGATTGATGGGGTTTAGAGTAGTATGCCACCCCACAATCTGCCACTTGGGCATAAGGATTATTTTGAGCCAAAGGCTGTTGAGAAAGTCACCGATGAAGAGAAGCTGCCTTCCCCGCTCTGTGGGGAGGGACGGAAGCTCTTGCTCCCCCAAGACAACTCTGGACGCTGAGGAGCCCAGAGACGCACCGGAGGGGTCTGCGCACCAAGTCTTGCTCACCCTTACCTCCTGTTAGTGTCCCCACGTACTCACCGTCCCACAGTTTGTCACCTCTGCCAGTGCAAAGCCTCTCCCCCCCCCCCCCCCCCCCCCCCCCCCCCCCCCCCCCCCCATTGCTCATCACCACGTCTCCTGTGTGTGCAGAAGGCGCGTGTTAATGAGCTTCCCTTTGTTTTTTCTTTGTTTTTCTCTTTACTTCTCTCTGTTTTCTCATTGATCTGTCTTTGGCAGTCTAATGCCAGTGACCTGCGGTGGGTTTGTTTCCTCCCCTTCAGTGTTTGCTCCTTTTCGTTTTAAACACTTAAAAAAATATTTTAGACATTCAGAGTGCTTCTTGTTCAACTCCTGGTCTTTTGAAAATGTAATTTTTCTCACATTTTGATTTTGTTAAAAATGATCAGCTTACGCTTCTTTTAATAGCTGCCTGAGGCCCCCACTTGTTACATCTGCTGACTCCTGTGTGGGGTGGTTTTCTCAGGTGTCACAGGCTTGGTGGGCTCCTGTTTGTGGGCTGTGGCTGTGAATTTCCTGAGCTGTCGTCACTGCGTGTTGTCCCCATAGAGAGGCTGTGTTTCACGCTCTGCCTCGGCTCCAGCACTGCCACCAGCCTGGGATTACTTTTTGTGTGAATTTCTTGGCTTTGCAGGAGTGCTGTGGTTACAGATTTTCAGAATACACTTCCCTGCAGTCAGAGCTCAAGCTTGCTTGCCGTCTTTCCCTACTGGGGAAAGATGTTTTTCTGGTCCATTCTTTACCGGAAGGTGTGCTCCTTCAAGGATGTTATCTTTCCACGTCTCGGATCAGAGCAGCTCTCTCAGTTCTCAGTTCCACCTGGCACAGGGCTGGTGTGCTAGCCCTGCGTGTTTATTAAATCCTGAGTTACCAAGAATAGCAGCCATCCAGGGCTGCAGGAATGCCAGCTCTTACTGCTGTTTTTTTTTCCTGCCAAGCATGGGGCTTTCTTACTTTCTTGTAAGCTTGACTGTACATTTAAGACTTTCCCCACCTTGGAAGTCTACTATAATACAATCCAGTCACCTGGGAAGCTTTCAGACGTTCCCAGCCCAGGCTGCATCCCAGACCAACTCCATCAGAATCTCTGGCATCAGGATGTTTTGAGGGCTCTCCAGGTGATTCCATTGTGCACCCAGAGACAGGAACCACTGTTTTATAAACGATGTTGTTTTATGTAACCCAGTGACTTGTGTTTGTGTGTGTGTTATGTATATTTATTTTTCTAGTGGGGGATTTTCAGTTACTTTGTCAGAAGAAAACCAACCTTTATTAAGTTTGTACTGTGTACTAGGCTTTGTGCTTAGGTCTTTCACAGGTTATCTCATTTTATTTATTTATTATTATTTAAAAAATATTTTATTTATTTATTTTTAGAGAGTGGGGAAGGGAGGGAGAAAGAGAAACATCAATGTGCGGTTGCTTCTCGCACGCCCCCCACTGGGGACCCAGGCATGTGCCCTGACTGGGGATCGCACAGGCCACCCTTTGCTTTGCAGTCCGGCGCTCAGTCCACTGAGCCGCACCAGCTGGGGCATGTTATCTCATTTCAGTATTCAGAAAAACCCTTCAAGGTAGGCCGGTGGTTACTAGTGTTTGCAGATAAGAAAACTGGCTTGGAGAAATTAAATGACTAGCTCTAGGTCACCTGGCTTACAAATGGCAGAGCCAGACTTGGGTCCGTGTCCTTTTTCCTTACTCTGTGGATATGTGTAGTAGAGAGATTTTTCCGTACAAATTATTAAAATAAAAATTGCCACGTGGGCCCTGGCTGGTGTGGCTCAGTGGATTGAGCACAGGCCTGACAACCAAAGGGGTTGCTGGTTCGATTCCCAGTCAGGGCACATGCTGGGGTTGCGGGCCAGGTCCCAGTAGGGGGTACGTGAGAGGCAACTACACACTGATGTTTCTCTCTCTTTCTCCTTCTCTTCCCCTCTCTCTAAGAGTAAATAAATAAAATTTTTCTTAAATAATCGCCACTTGGGTTAGAATAAGTTCTAGATACTGTCTGTTAAATTTACTTGTTCAGAATACCTTATCTTCCCACAGTTCAAGGGGGACTCTACTCATTTCATCTCACTCTGATGAGGTTAAACTGATTTTGACTAATGAGATTGTTATGTTTAGGAAAGTTTAACTCAGTTCATCACATAAAACACACTTGAAGTAAATAATTTGGTTCTCTTTTAACTCTATCATGTGTCCTGAAGGGGTGCTTATTATAAAGTAATACATGTACTTACCCTTTTCAGGCGACTTCTGAGCCTCCAGTCTCTGAGGGCTGTGGGGGTGTGTGATGGGAGGGAGAGGTACAGGGTGGGGGTGGAGTGAGGATACAGAGAGTGTGGCCCTGAGTCCTGGTGTCCCCGTAGCTCCAGATGACTCAGGTAGGCGAGGGCACTGGGCTCGGAGTCACTGCGCCTCCCCTGGGTGAAGCAGTGCTGAGGACACACTGACCTTTAGTGGCAGGTGGTCTCCCGCCCTCCCCTGTGACACAGGCCCATCTCCATTTCTTCTCTCTTGTCTTGCTGTTGCTCTGGCCCTGCTGTGGTAAGTGACTTCCAGAGTTGCTGGTGGGCTTTACCTCTGCCTGGAGCCGAGAAGAATTACTCTCTTTTGGAATGTCTGGATTAGGCTTTTCTGGAGTATATGGACTTCACTTGGGTTCACACCAAACTGCCTCTAAGTTTCTGTGTTTCTCGTTGGCAGTTCTTCAGCTGGGTCTTCTGTCTGCGTGTCACAACCTTAGGAAACCAGCAGGATGGCGGCAAACAAGAGTAAGGGCCAGAGCTCCTTGGCCCTGCACAAGGTGATCATGGTTGGCAGTGGAGGGGTTGGCAAGTCGGCCCTGACGCTTCAGTTCATGTATGATGAGGTAAGTGATGCTGGGCGCAGGCCGCCTTTGTCCTGTCTGCTGTGGCAGTGTCCCCTCTCCAGCAGTGTTCATGTGCCTGTTCCCCATGTGCATGGAGGACCATAGGGCAAACTCATGTGAAGGTGCTTTCTGAATAATAAGGGGCCTCGCCTGCATAAAATCTGGATTGCCGCCTTTTGGTTAATTTCAACTCTGGCAGGGGTGGGAGGGGCCCCTGCTGGCATTATTTCCCTTGTTGTACTTTGAGCTGTCTTTCTGGCTGGAGCAGGAGAGGAGAGGGAGACCTTTGCACAGTTATTTCTAAAGAATGGGCCGACACTTGCTTTGTAACAGTCAGTTTTCGGACCTATTGAAAGGGAGAGCTAAGTTGTCAGAGACTTAATTTTTTCTCAAGTGCTAGACATCAGGTTCTCCTTGCAGCAAGGTCAAGCTTGCAGCTCCCTTGCCCCAAACTGCCATCACTCGATGTGGGTGATGTAACTCGTGCTGAGTCCAGTGTGGTGACACTGGCTTGGCTCCCGTGGTAGCGAATGCCCCTGCTTGGGGATGGTCACTGATACTGGCGTGTTCAGATCAGAGCCTAACCGTCGGCCCTCCCTCACTGGCATCGCATTTCACACGGCACGTGCTTTACAAAGTTTGTGAGAGGAAGCCGTCAGAACCACAGCCGGTTAAGATCATTATCCCTTTTCACTAGGCTTTCCATCTGCCCAGCTCCTGTTACGTTGGGTGGTGCGGGAGTGGCCATGGGTATTTTTGGGATTTGGCTGCGGGAAGCCGATTAAGGATGTGTTTAGTTGGGGATCAGTGGTGTATACAGATGTGGTCTGGAGTCCCTTTGGTAGTTATTGCCAGCTGTCCCAGTGGAGGAATGGCTTCCAGGAAAATTCCTACGGCCCACTGTGCCGACGCCCGGGGCACTGTGACCCGAGCTGAGCCCGCGGTGCATGGGTGGCGGCATGGACGTGTCCTCTGACACATGGCCCCAAGTCAGTGGGCTGTGGGGGAGAAGCAGGGATTGAAACAATAAAATTTAAAAGTATTAAAAAAAAAAAGAAATATAAGGAGCTAGAAACTGGTCTGGAAAGTTCTTCCCTATCTTACAGGAAAGCTCGGTAGAGGTGTCCTAATTTTGGTATTAGTCCTAAATGTTTCATCGCTAGTAATGTTAAGTAGTTCTGAAGCTGAAGAAACCTTTCTACACTATCAATAAAAAAGAAATTTGGATCAACTAGGCTACGGGAAAGACTAAATTATTTTTTTAATTCTCTATAGGAAATATTTCAAAATCATTGGCATAGGACAAGATAATCAAAGAATATACAGCAACCAAAAAAAACAGTAGGAAGGTATTCTAGAGGTATGCCAGGTATTTAATTAATAAAAATGTTATTTTGCTGGATTTTGTAATGTGTTATTTGTATTAGTTTTCCATTTCTCTATACAGCAAATTACCACAAATTCAGCAGCTTAAAATGACACATATCCGTAACCTACAGTTTGCAGGGGTCAGGAATCTGGCACAGCTTACCTGAGTCCCTTGCTGAGGGACTCACAGGGCTACGTGCAACAGTGTCAGCTGTGGCCGTGAGCTCAGCTGAGGCCTGGGCCCTCGTCCAACCTCCCTGGTGGCTGGACAACGTAGGCTGCATGTCCGCAGCTTCGAGAGGTCCCTGCTACAGGCCCCGTCCATAGTGGTTCAAGCCCTGGCCGCTTGTTTCTTCAAGGCCGGGAGCAACGTCTGTCTGGTTAGCTAAGACAGGTTTGTACATAAGGAAATGTGATCGTGGGCTGATCATCTTCGTGCCCTTTGTGACGTTCTTTTGGTGGGAAGCTAGTCACAGTTTCCCCCAAATTCAAGGGGAGGGCTTCATACAGAGGGTTACCTGAGGGGGTGTATTTGCCCATTAAAAGATTTTTATAACGAGTTTTGATTTCTCCTTCTGGTTATTCACTTCTCTATCCAGTATATGTGTACTTCTGTATTTTCTTAAAGAGGGACTCCCAAATGCATACACTCCAGACCAAAACCATGATCTCTCCTGGGTTATAACTCTGCTTTTTCTTAGAAGGAGAAACTTTTATTTTTTGATGCTTGCTTTTCTTCATCTTGTCCTCAGGGCCCAAATAGGGAAATCTGGCAGAATCTGCTTAATGTATCCACACATTTTTGCATAAAAGAAGAGATGCAAATTTTGAAGTCCGAGTCTTTGGTTTTGCTTATTAACTTGATTTGCTTAGGAGAAGCTCCTTACTCTTCTTTTATAACAGAGACCAGGGAAGAATAGAGGATGAGGACAGGAATTAAGATGAAGGAGGTCGGGTTAGGGGTGGTTTGTTAATGAGTTGAGGGATGGGGATTTTGCGCCCCTAAAGAATGTATAGTTGGCGATGTGACACATTTTTGTTTGTCACAGCTGGAGGGCAGGTACTACTCGCACCTAGTGGGTAGAGAGGCCAGGGATGCCCTTAACATCCTGCAGCACACAGGAGAGAACTGTTCTGTTCATAGTGTCCTCAGTGCTGCCTGGATTAGAGGCAGAGCTCTGAGAGTGGGTCCTTCCGCTCAGCGTGGCTGCACTCTGGGAGGCTGGGGGTCTCGTCTGGATTTTTCATTGTGTGTTTGTGTGTGTGTGGCGTGAGAGAGGGAAAAGAGGCATGCAGAACTGTTTTCTTTAGCTCCTTCAGAGAAACGAAGGAGAGCTATGCTTGATCTTAGGCTATTTTTCTAACAGGTGAACATATTTGAGGATTGGAAGGCAGCAGTTATTAAGAAATGGTGAAATAAAATCAGAACAAGCGAAGAATGGAGATGAAGTGGTGTGTGCTTGGGGAAGTCTTTTAATTGATTTCTAAAGCAGTGTTGTCTCCTGGAACCTTCTGCAGTGATGAAAGTGTCATGTAGCTACACTGTCCGGCACATGTGGCCACTGAGCACTTGCCACACGGCTGGTGGCTGCTGCATTGGACAGCACAGTTTCAGAAGCATAACTTTGGCACTTTTGGAGACCGTAGCAGTGATTCCCAAACCTGGCTGATCATAGAACTCCAGGGGCATTTTTAAAAAATACCTTCTGAATAATGTTGCTGGAGTGGAGAACTAGGAATCTTTGTTTTTATAAAGCCCACTAGCCATTCTGATGTATGGCCAGGTGTGATGACTCTTGCCTGAGAGATGATGCAGTCAAACCTAATTTCATAGAAAAGGAAACTGAGCCCTATAGTTGGGGATGCTCGTGGTCTAAAGTCTTATGGGCCATTCAGACTCTTTGTTCCTGGTCCAGCCCTTTACCCTTAGTTTAAAAGAACTTTTAGTTTGTATGGTGGAATTACCATGAAATTGGATTGTGGAAGGAGCCACAGTCCCAGAATTCTTCATTTTTTCCTAAGTTCTGACTTTGAGAAAAATTAGATGGAGATTTTGACCTTTTTATCCTTGGCCTAATATACTGGAAGACTTAAAAAAAAATTATTGATTATGCTATTACAGTTGTCCCATTTTTTTTCTCCACTTTATTCCCCTTTGCCCTGCACCCCTCCCTCCAACCAACGTTCCTGCCTCCCTCCCACCCCCCGCCTTAGTTCATGTCCATGGATCATGCATGTAAGTTCTTTGGCTTCTCCATTTCTCATACTGTTCTTAACCTCCCCCTGTCTATTTTGTATCTACCATTTATGCTTCTTATTCTGTGCCTTTGCCCTCATTCTCCCCTCCCACTCCCCACTTACAAACCCTCCATGTGATCTCCATTTCTGTGATTCTGTTCCTGTTCTAGTTGTTTGCTTAGTTTGTTTTTGTCTTTGTTTTTAGGTTCAGTTGTTGATAGTTGTGAGTTTGTTGTCATTTTACTGTTCATAGTTTTGATCTTCATTTTCTTAGATCAGTCCCTTTAACATTTCATATAATAAGGGCTTGGTGATGATGAACTCCTTTAACTTGACCTTATCTGGGAAGTACTTTATCTGTCCTTCCATTCTGAATGATAGCTTTGCTGGATAGAGTAATCTTGGATGTAGGTCCTTGCCTTTCATGACTTGGAATACTTCTTGCCAGCCCCTTCTTGCCTGCAAGGTTTCTTTGGAGAAATCAGCTGATAACCTTAAGGGCACTCCTTTGTAGGTAACTGTCTCCTTTTCTCTTGCTGCTTTTAAGATTCTTTATCTTTCATCTTGGGTAATGTAATTATGATATGCCTTGGTGTGTGCTTCCTTGGGTCCAACTTCTTTGGGACTCTCTGAGCTTCCTGGACTCCCTGGAAGTCTATTTCCTTTGCCAGATCGGGGAAGTTCTCCTTCGTTATTTTTTCAAATAAGTTTTCAATTTCTTTCTCTTCCTCTTCTCCTTCTGGCTCTCCTATGATTTGGATGTTGGAATGTTTAAAGTTGCCCTGGAGGTTCCTAAGCCTCTCCTCATTGTTTTGAATTCTAGTTTCTTCATTCTGTTCTGGTTGAATGTTTCTTTCTTCCTTCTGCTCCAAATTGTTGATTTGAGTCCTGGTTTCCTTCCCGTTACTGTTGGTTCCCTGTACATTTTCCTTTATTTCGCTTTTCATAGCCTTTACTTTTTCCTTAATTTTGTGACCATACTCAACCAATTCTGTGAGCATCCTGATTACCAGTGTTTTGAACTGTGCCTCTGATAGTTGGCTATCTCTTCATCGGTTAGTTCTGTTTTTGAAGCTTTGATCTGTTTTTTCATTTGGGCCATTTTTTTTTTTTTGTCTTGGTGTACCCATTACATTAAGGGGTAGAAGCTTAGGTAATCGCCAGGGTGGGGCTACTCACGTCACTGCTCTTGGGAGGGATCCAAGAGGGAACAATGCTGCTTGCTTGGTTCTCGGCCACTTTTAGTCACTTACCATGCTGCCCACAAGCAAATTGGACCCTTCTGGTGCTGATTCCTGGGTGGGTGGGCTTGTGTATGTTCTAGGATCCTGTGGGTCTCTCCTGTGAGGCTGGGAGTTTCTCCCACAGTCTCAACCCCCACAGGTCTTTTCAATCAGAGGTTTTGCGGCTTTATTTCCCCACGCTGGAACCCTGGGTTACCGCGGTCTGTCTAGCTCCCTAGTTGTTCCACCCGGTTTATGTGCATGCAAATGGGGCACCACCAGGTACTCCAGCCGGCTCCTTGCCGTGAGTCCTCTCCACCCCAGCTGCCATATCCACCCTTCCTACCGGTCTGGATGAATGTTTTTTCTTTAATTCCTTGATTGTCGGACTTCTATACAGTTCGATTTTCTGACAGTTGTTTTTTTTTTATTCAAATTTGTTGTTGTCCTTCTTTTGGTTGTGCAAGGAGGCACAGTGTATCTACCTACGCCTCCATTGTCTACTTGAAGACTTTTTAAGTTATTTGCCATTTCTGGTAAGGTGAGGTTGGTGCTGGGGAGACTTTGGCAACAACCACTTCAGACCTTTAGTGGCTGGCAGAGTCAGCTGAGATGTGGCCTAGTACGCAGGGGTGCATATGAAGTTTGGCTTAGATTTGTGTGTGTTGGGGATCTGGACATGAATTGCATGTGGCCCTACAAGGCCAGGGGTATGGTTCATCTGAACAGATACCATGACTTTGAGGATTTCCTGTTCCTAGTGGGAAAATGGAAACATCAAGGTTGTATCTAATGTTCTGTTAGTAAGCACAGTTTTTCTTGCCACAGAGGTGTGCAGTCACACCAGGACGTTCTGACGTTCTAATGTCAACGGAGTCCATGGAACTCTGGTTGGTATTAACCTTGAAAGCTCAGAAATGTGCAACTGCGATGCTTTATGGAGGTTTTCAGAGATTTGCACGGTAGGGGGAGGGGAGCTGGTCATGTGTTTGTCTTTTGGAAAGGACTTAAAAGAAGGGCACTTGGTGCAGCAGAAGCAAATTTTCACATTATTATTATATAATATTTGCAATATGTGTTATATACTTATATATTATATTATTATTATATTTATAATTGTTAGGATGAATATAAGAGAACCTAATGCTAAAAATATTTTAGCTTTTTATTTTTAGATTTAAAATCATTGGAACTAGTAGCTCCTAATTGGCATTATAAGACTCTTTTCAAGAGTTTTCTTCAAAGGGCCTGTAATTCATGTTGATATTTTAATTTCAATTTTTAAGTCTTTAAAAATTGTAGTTACAGCTGGCTGGTGTAGCTCAGGGTTGAGCGCAGGCTGCGAACCGAAGGGTCGCTGGTTTGATTCCCACTCAGGGCACGTGCCTGGGTTGCAGGCCAGGTCCCTAGTAGGGGGGCCATGTGAGAGTCAACCGCACATTGATGTTTCTCTCCCTCTCTTTCTCCCTTCTTCCCCCTCTCTAAAAATAAATAAATAAAACCTTTAAAAATATTTTAAAAAATTTGAGTTAGAGTTTTAGTAAGACATAATTCACTCGCCATGAAATTCACCCTTTTCAAGTGTACAGTTCAGTGACTTTTAGTATATTCACACAGGTGCACAAGCATCCCCACTGTGAGTTTAGATTTCATCACTGCTTCTGCCCAAACATCCTACGTATTAGTCATTCCTCATTACTGCTCCCTCTCCCACCTCGGTCCCTGATAGCCACTTTCTGGTTTTATGGATTTGCCTGTCCTGGACATTTTATAGGAATGGGATCTTATAATATGTCACCTTTATATCTGGCTTCTTTCATTTAACATAATGTTTTGAAAGTTCATGTTGTAGCATTATTTCATTAAAAAACATTGAGATAGGATCATACACCATAAAATTTACCCCTTTAGAAGTGTAGAATTCAGTGTATTTTAGTATACTCACACATTTGTACGGCCATCACTCTGTCATCCCAGAACATGACCCGGAAAGGAACTGCATCCCCACTGGCAGTCACTCTCCGTTCGCCTCGCCCACAGCCCTGGTGGCCACCGCTCCACCTTCTGCTCCCACAGATTTGTCTGTTCTGGACGGTTCACGTGAACACACTTGTAATACCTGACTGTGTCTTCTGCTTCTTCTGCTTCCCGTGATTTGTCAGGGTTCATCCATGTTGTGGCATGAGCCAGGACTGTACTTTTGGTGACAGAGTGGTCTTCCATTACCTGGATATGCCCTGTTTTGTTTATCCATTCGTCAATTGACAGTCTCCTTTTTGGCTGCTAGGACACGGTTGCTATGCACACTTGTGTACAAGTTTTTGTGTACACCTACTCATATGTCCTACATTCTCTTGGGTACACATCTGGGCATGACACTGGCTGGGTTACATGGTGACTCTGTAGCTCTGGGAACTGCAAGACTGTTTTCCACAACAGCCGCACCTCTCCGTTACCTCACAGCAGCGTGTGAGAGCTCCGGTTCTCACATTCTTGTCAGTCCTCGTTATCGCCCACGCTGCTGACCGTAGCGTCCTCGTACTTGTGAAATGGTGTCTTACTGTGGTTTGGATTTGCATTTCCCTAGTGACCGATGATGTTGAGCATCTTTTCGTGTATTTCTCGGCCATTTGTGTATCTTCTTTGCAGAAATGTCTGTTCAGATCTTTTGCCTGTTTTTTCATTGGGTGATTTGTCTTTTCATCGTTAGTTTGGGACAGAGGGTCAGTGCTTCTCCAGTTCCCTCAGGTGCTGCCGTGTTCGTCTCCGTAAGGATGTGCCATACTCCACTTCCGCTAGCAGTGTGCAAGAGTGCCTTTTCCTGAGTGTGTGGTCACACTGGGGATTTTGCCATCCTGGTATCTCAGTATAGTCACAATTTTTGTTTTCTTTATTAGTGAGTATGAACGTTTCTTCATGGGTTTAGTATATGTGTCAATGTGTAGTTTTCTGTGAATTCTTTATGTTTGTTGCCACTTTTTCCCATTGGATTGTTGATCTTTTTTCCCTTCCCTTTTTGTGGGAAGGGAAAAAATCTTTGTGATATGGCTTCAAATACGCTTTCCTTGTTTGTCACTGGGCCTTGTTTATAGTGTGTTGTGCCAAACAGAAGTTTTTTTAAATTAACTTTCTACATAGTCTAATTTATCAACTTTTTTTTACCTGGCTTCCAGATTTTGAGTCATTGTTATTAAAAAGATCTTTGTTACTTTAAAGTGGTAAAGGGGTTTCACCCAGGTTTTCTTCTAGTACTTGAGGGTTTTATTTTTTACATTTAATCTTTGATACATTTGGAGTTTATCATGTCGTATAATTAGTTAAGCCTCTTGACATCTCTTGTCAAATTACTTTCCAGATGAGTTGTAAGTTTCCTTTGATTATCAATAGGGCTCTTGTTCCTCACCCTTGCCAGTGTTTGTCCTATGATTTTATACTGACAGTAATATTACCCAGTGTTCCACTGTGTGTGCTTGGTTCCCTCATCTGTAAAATTGGATTATCTGCTCTTGTTTAAAAATAAAAAATAAAAAAATGGTAGCCCTGAGGCATAAAGAAGTGTTATATAGGAAGTTATTTTTATTTTGTAGCACTTTAAACAGAGTGTGATAATTATACGCCCACAGTGATACTCAGTTGCATACTCAGTAGCTTATAGAGTAAGTTTCCGTATATTGACATTTATTTTTTTGGTAGATTTTATTTCCCTTAAAACTGTGTTAATTACTGATAGTATTGTTTATTTTCTCAGTTTGTAGAAGACTATGAGCCTACCAAAGCTGACAGTTACAGAAAGAAAGTCGTGCTCGACGGAGAGGAAGTCCAGATAGACATTCTGGACACTGCTGGACAAGAGGACTACGCGGCCATTCGAGACAACTACTTTCGGAGCGGGGAAGGCTTCCTGCTGGTGTTCTCGATTACCGAGCATGAGTCATTCACAGCGACGGCGGAGTTCAGGTGTGCTGGAGACGGCCTCCAGCCTCCGGGAGGCTTTTTGCCTTCCTTCCACATGTCTTGGACTTAGAAGGAACTGGGGCTCAGAATAGTAGTGCAGGGTCGAGCCTGTAATTAGGAAGAATCCTTCTAAAGAATTTTCTGGGGTTTTTTGAATCTTGACACATCATAGTTCACTATCATTATACTCTGTGTGGACTTCCCTGTTTTATGATAATTTCTAAGTATAAATTATCTTAATCTGTTGTCTGTAAGAGGGACAAAGCTGTTTCATACATTCAAGAGCCTGTGGTTTTGTTTTCATATAAATCCTGAGAGATGGTGACTGATAAGAGTCAACTCTATCTTTTTAATAATTTTGCGAGAAAAGTAACAAGTTTGATCTGTTTTGAAGGCTAGGAAACATTGTCAGCAGGGTGAAAGATGTGAGTCAGTGACCATTTGCTGCTACATAAGAACTTAGTGTAGTTGAGTAGAAAGAACCCAGCTTTGGAATTGGGCAGACCTGGGTTTGAATCCCTGCCACTTACCAGTTTGGTGACCATGGGTAAGCTTCCTTAGCATTGGAGATTCTTGAAATTTCCCTTATATGAAGATATGCTTGTTAGCTGAGGAAATGAAATGAAATGAAATGATGCTTTAGACTGTAAATCCCCTAAGGGCAGGACCTGTGGCCACACGTTATTGTGCTGTGTCCCCAGGCCCTCTCTCATGTGCTCACATGGTCCTCACATGGTGGGTGGGTTAGTTACTGCTCTAATTCATTTGAAAATATGGTAAAGACACCTTAAGTTTATTTTGTTATAAGGAAATAGAGCCATTAGGCATAATTCTTACGGGAATTATAATGGGAAGTGTCTTTTTCTCTTTCCCCCATGCCCTTCCCATTTTCTCTTAGACAGTTTTCTTTCACTCATCCTTCTCATAAACCTGTCTGTCCCGATGACTCTTTCCTTTAATAACTAGATCTAGAGTCTAACAGGGAGCTAAAAAGGGGAAAAAACCACTGTAACTTTTTTCATTTTTTTAGCAAGTTTGGTTAGGAATTAAGATGAAAATGAGGAAGCTAAATATCCCCTCAAGATTGGGAAGGAAGAGGATATAGCACATGAATTTCAGGGAAACAGACACTCATCCCTTGGCAGGAGCTGAAGGTAGAAGGCATTGTAAGGGAGCATTGATTCTCAACCTGTGAAGAGCTGAGCCCCAGAAGTTCGGCAATGCCTGGAGATGTTTTGTACATCACGATTGGATTGATTACACCTGTTCAAAGTGAAAGTAGACCAAATGAAGAATTCATCTGCTAAAGAAACTGCTCCAGAGGACTTCCAGCGAAGATGGAAGTGTGGGTAGACACACTGTGCCTCCTCGCACAACCAAAAGAAGGACAACAACAAATTTAAAAACTAAAAACAACCATAACTGACAGAAAATCGAACTGTATGGAAGTCCGACAACCAAGGAGTTAAAGAAGAAACTTTCATCCAGACCAGTAGGAGGGGCGGAGACAAGTAGCCAGGTGGAGAGGAATCGCGGCAAGGTAGCAGCTGGAGGACCAGGGCAGGCAAGGTGGTGGCTGGCAGATCCAGCGAGGTGGCAGGTTGCGGACTGAGTAGTCCGACATTCACGTGCAGATAAACCGGGAGGAACAACTAGGGAGCAAGACAGATCACACAACCCAGGGTTCCAGCGTGGGGAAATAAAGCCTCAAACCTCTGATTGAAAACACCTGTGGGGGTTGGGGCAGCGGTGGGAGAAACTCCCAGCCTCACAGGAGAGTTCATTGGAGAGACCCACAGGGTCCTAGAGCGTACACAAGCCCACCCACCCGGGAATAAGCGCCAGAAGGGCCCAATTTGATTGTGGGTAGTGGGGGAAGTGACTGAAAACCAGCAGAGAGCAGAGCAAACAGCATTGTTCCCTCTTGGACTCCTTCCCCACATGCAGCGTCACAAGGCAGTGAAGTGGGTTGCCCTGCCCTGGTGAATGACTAAGCCTCCACCCCTTACTATGTAACAGTTGCACTGAGACAAAAAAAAAGAAAGAACAGACCAAAGGTCCAGAAAAAATACAACTAAGCAACAAAGAGATAGCCATCTTATCAGAGGCACAGTTCAAAACACTGGTAATCAAGATGCTCACAGAATTGGTTGAATTTGGTCATAAATTAGATGAACAAATGAAGGCTATGCTAAGTGAAATGAAGGAAAATGTACAGGGAACCAACAGTGATGGGAAGGAAACCGGGACTCAAATCAATGATGTGGACCAGAAGGAAGAAAGAAACATTCAACCAGAACAGAATGAAGAAACAAGAATTCAAAACAATGAGGAGAGGCTTAGGAACCTCCAGGACACCTTTAAACATTCCAACATCTGAATCATAGGGGAGCTAGAAGGAGAAGAGGAAGAGAAAGAAATTGAAAACTTATTTGAACAAATAATGAAGGAGAACTTCCCCAATCTGGCAAAGGAAATAGACTTCCAGGAAGTCCAGGAAGCTCAGAGAGTCCCAAAGAAGTTGGACCCAAGGAAGCACACACCAAGGCATATCATAATTACATTACTCAAGATGAAAGATAAAGAGAATCTTAAAAGCAGCAAGAGAAAAGGAGACAGTTACCTACAAAGGAGCACTTACAAGACTATCAGCTGATTTCTCCAAAGAAACCTTACAGGCAAGAAGGGGCTGGAAAGAAGTATTCCAAGTCATGAAAGGCAAGGACCTATATCCAAGATGACTCTATCCAGCAAAACTATCATTTAGAATGGAAGGGCAGATAAAGTGCTTCCCAGATAAAGTCATGTTAAAGGAGTTCATCACCAAGCCCATATTATATGAAATGTTAAAGGGGTTTATCTAAGAAAAAGATAAAAAATATAAACAGTAAAGTGACAACAAACTCAGTTATTAACAACTGAACCTAAAAAAACAAAATAACAAACACAAAAAGAGAAATAAAAACAAACTAAGCAAACAACTAGAAACAGGAACAGAATCACAGAAATGGAGATCACAGGGAGGGTTATCATCAGGGGAGTGGGTGGGGAGAGAGGGGGAGAACGTACAGGGAATAAGAAGCATAAATGGTAGGTAGAAGATAGACAGGGGGAGGTTAAGAATAGTATAGGAAATGGAGAAGCCAAAGAACTCATATATATGACCCATGGACATGAGCTAAAGGGGGAGAATGGGGGTGGGAGGGGGTGTGCAGGGTGGAGGGGAATAAAGGGGGGGGGGAAATGGGACAACTGTAATAGCATAATCAATAAAATATATTTAAAAGAAAAAAAAAATTAGGAAGGAAGCACCCGTGAGCCATGGAGGAACCCTCACTGGGTGAGCTGCAGGAGCCCAGCCGAGAAAGTGGAAAGTCGTGCGGGAGTGACTCAGCTGCAGGGCCGCATAGGCTGGGTATCTGTGCTGTGTTGATCGTCAGATGACTAGGACTCCTGATGAGAAGTCCTTTAATTTTTAGACTTCTCCCACATATGTTGAAGTTTCTGTGTGTGGATTTAGCCCATAGATTCGTAATTGTGTTTGCAGCTGCACAGTCCTGTCTTTGTGCCTCCTGGTGGTAAAGCAGGGCAGGTGCACACCACCCGATTTCCTTCCCTCCTAAGCCTCGGGCTTTCTGTCGCTCTGTGACTCACCATGAAAGGCGATGTCGGCAGCAGAAGAGTCCTCTCCAGAGGACAGGCAACGCCACCCTTGTCACCCTTATCCCGTCTCGCTTGGATTGACACGCACACACACACACACACACACAAACCTGCAATATTTGTGTGTTCTCGTAGAGCTGGAGCAGTCTCATCTCGTCTTGGAAGGAGGGCTTTGGTTACTTAAACGAGGGATTTTTAGAAGAGAAAAGATAGGACCACCTAAAGGGAAAGGGGAGAGAAGTGAGTTCTTCTGACCGGAACTCGGACATTTAGATACACATCTCAGAGCTGTCCAGGTTTCTTAAGGCATTGGAATCAGGTAGGTTGTCTGAGCCTTTGTGACTAACGTCAGTCACTTTATGCCTCTTAGCACTTTTAAACTGTGCCATTTCTGTATTGATCTTTCCAGTGGGAAGACCCCAACATAAAACAGCATGCTAATATACTCTATCTTGAAACTTTTCCTGGACATACTCTATAAACTAACTAGACATAGGCTTTGCTACAAGAGACCAGAAATTGGTACTTCTGTTTTTGGATCAATATGTTTATTAATCAGGTAATTTTATATTCCTGTGCAAGACTAATGAGCCAGAAAGCTATCAGTTTT
Organism: Macrotus californicus; assembly: GCA_007922815.1. NCBI lineage: Eukaryota > Metazoa > Chordata > Mammalia > Chiroptera > Phyllostomidae > Macrotus > Macrotus californicus. The sequence continues at coordinate 74,277 of VMDR010002736.1, forward strand.
TGTTGTTTATAATTTATATTGATCACATAACTTCTAAATGTTGAAATGTAGGGAATAGCAATTTTCAAGCATCTAATGTCTGTTCACTTTTCTTAAAATATTTGATATCTGGCACTTCAGTTGACTGTATGAAAGAAATTTAGAATATTTTTATTATAAAATAAATGTTCTCCTAAATCATATACAAATCAGTGCAAATCTCCACAAAATACATTTTTGAAGGGTTCCCACTGGATCAGAATAGTGCAGGAGGAATATTTAATTTTTTTAATATTTGGTTTTGATGAATAACTTTAGGTAGCTGATTATTTTTAGTAGAGGTAAAATTTAATGTGCTATAGGTAATGGTTCTTTTACAGAAGATGTTTTTGAAGTACTTTTCATAGACCTTGGAGTATTTCCTTTCTCTTCATTTTGTGTGGAAAAATAAGGCACGTTAAATCCGATGACTGCCTAACATGGCTGTCCCTGTCCTGCGGCCTGGGACATTCTTTGTGTCTCAGCGGGACGGGGTGCAGAGGTGGGGAGGCAGGCGCACAGGCACGTCCGGATGTCACAACAGAAGTCCCACAGAACCGTTCTTCCTCTGCCACTAGAGATGGCCTCTGGTGTTTTTTTCGACTCTTTTTCACTGAGGGAAAAACCCACTGAATTGATTTCACGGCCTACTAATTGACTGTTACCTTTCATGTGAAAAATACTGGATTTCATAGCTTTTATTCTCACAAAGAAGTCATACAATTTATTTTTTCAGGGGATGACTAAGCATTTTATGTATGAAGGTATTTCTTTGAGCTTGTTTTTATCTTTGCAGTCCCTGTGTTTTTTTTCTTTTTTTTGCCTGAGCATAAATTGGGGACCCTGTTGATATGCAGAACCCTGGGCTCCTGTGCCAGCATTTACTTCAGGGCACGTGTGGGGCCCAGAAATCTGCGTTTGTAGCGAGCACTCCAGGCCATTCGAGCACCAGACTTGGAAAATGCTTGTCTGGTTTATGACAGGATCTAGGTTGGGAATGTGTCCTTGGGACACGCTGTAAGTATAGCAATTTCTTCTTTTGCCTTTGGAAAGCATTCATGTCAGATGACTTTATATTTGATGTACCACCGCCTTAGGGAACAGATCCTCCGTGTCAAGGCTGAGGAAGATAAAATCCCACTGCTGGTGGTGGGAAACAAGTCGGACTTGGCAGAGCGGAGGCAGGTGCCCGTGGAGGAGGCGCGGATCAAAGCCGAGGAGTGGGGCGTGCAGTACGTGGAGACCTCGGCCAAGACTCGGGCCAACGTGGACAAGGTGGGTGCGTGCTCCGCCAGTTTCTTGGGAACAGGTTTGAGAAGCAGCATAGCCTAGACATCTCGTCGGTTTGGTTTTAAGGGGACTATTTATGGAAACCAGGGATTTTTCCAGGTGTCCACGTCGTTATAATGAGACGCACTGGGAGGGTTTCACCCTTGTTTTAAAACTACCCAGAGTCCTTTTCACTTGGTCGTGAGCCTTGTTGGAGGTTCCTGATGTTGGCACAGCCCTGGAAGTATGGGGAGGTGAGGCCATTTGTGCAGACTGTGCTGGAGGGTTGGACGTAAGTACAGCACGTCCTCAAGTGACGGCATTCCGTTACGGTGATGCTGAGATGCACAGGAACTTGTTTATGTCCATCAGCCTGAGGGAAAGTTGGTTTCTTCAGTTTGCTTCAAGTCATACAGCATGGCCACGACCTTCAGTGGGGACTTTTCTGTAGCTTCCCCACGCTCTCTCATCTTCCGTCGCCTGTTGTTCAGGCGCTGGGCTGGCCGTGTCCCATTCAGGGGGTTCCCCACGGGAGCCCAGTGTGTCCTGATTCCGTTCTCGCTGAGCTGTTGGTTAGATTTGTCCTCTTCGCCTTTGCGTCCACAGGTGCGGGCGGGGCCGAGGTGTTCTGTCTCCACAACTGAGCCTCTGAGCAGGTTCGCCCTCAGGGCTCAGCTCTCGGGGCTTCTGTTCTCTTCCACGCTGAACTTCAGCGTATTTTCTCTTTCAATCTCGGAAGCTAATGAAAGGACGGTCCTGATGATGACGAACAGTGACAACTTGAAAGTCCACCTACCAGTGATTGCTATTGTCAGGACTTTAAAAACAAGTTTAGGTTCAAAGTGGTTGTTATCTGGCCACAACAGACAACCTCAAAAACGAGGCTTTCCCTGTGCCTTCAGCTTGTTCAGCAGCTCTCACTGCAGGGTTCGCAGTCTGGAAAATCTGAACCCATTGCACTTCGGTGCCGAGCAGTGGGTATGTCTGCCCTGTCTTACGCGGCTTCAGCAGCTGAATCCCCCAGATCACTGCTTATGTTTCTCTTTCTTTTAATAACGATTTTATTTATTTATTTTTAGAGAGAGAGAGGAAGGGAGGGAGAAGGACAGGGAGAGAAACATCAGTGTGTGGTTGCCTCTTGCGCCCCCTACTGGGGACCTGGCCCACAACCCAGGTGTGTGCCCTGAGTGGGAATTGAACCAGCGACCCTTTGGTTCACAGGCTGGTGCTCAATCCACTGAGCTACACCAGCCTGGGCTTATGTTTCTCTTTCTTACGGAGATAGAATTCTCCTTTACTTCTTACCTGAAGAGGGAGGGATTTGTAACCAAGCTTTACTTCAGCTTGAGGCATGCTAGAGGGACACTGGCACCCTTAGATGTCGCATTAGCAACGGCTCCCTTCCGAAGCACTCGGGCAGCACCTGCACCACAACTCTGCTTAGTTGTGGTCTGCAATGTGCTGTTCACCTGTCGGCCACTTTTTCTTTGCCCTGTTATCCCAGCTCTTACGTTGACTCTTGTGCTATTCCCACTCTTGTTCCCCAGCTGTAGAAACCCATAGGAAACCCAGACATGTACTTTATTTTGAAGAGTCAGGAAGGCTTCCTCAGCGCCGAGCTGTTGGCGTGTGTGTTTGGGTGGGATCGGTAGGGAGAGCACCTTGGCTTCAGTCTCCCTCCCCCCACCGACCAGCCGGGCCTGCCAAACAAGAACGGGCAGAAACTTCTGACTGGCCGTATTGTATTCGTTTGTAAACAGTTCGCACGAGAGGTTGATAAGATCAGCCAAGGAGCAACTTTGTCATCACTGTAAGTTGGACGCACTCCACTCCCCTCCTCCCGCCTTTTGTTAGAACAAAAAGAAAAACCTGTAACATTTGAAGCTCTTCACTGGTCCTGTTATGGGTGGGGTGCTTCCCTGAGCGCTGGGGAAAGGGGTGCCTGCTCCAGCGTGAGGGGTTTTGGGGGAGCCCTTTTCTGTGCCCCGAGCTGGTGGTAAGTGCTGGTGACGTCCCACACTCCGGGAGGTGGTTTTGCCTCCTCTGGAGAGGGCCCGCCTGTGAAGGTAAACAGAGCTTCTGGTTTGTGTGAGCACCCAGTGGGAAAGGCCTCCACCCTGTCTCCCACTTTGTCTGCTCCCTCTCTCGGAGAAGCCTCCAGTGTTTGCTTTGGGGGCATGTTTTGTCTGCCTGGGCATAGTTAGTACTTTGGCGCAACTGCTGGTAGCAGAGGGCAAAACCCAAACCATGTGACAGATGATAATCTATCTAAAGACACCGCACTGGCATTCAAGGGACCGGTCTCTCAGTTCTTGGTGAAGTGCCTCTCTGCTGACATTGCAAGGAGCAGAGGAGGGCTGCTCCTCAGCATCAGGGCAGGGTGTGCGGGCGGGGGTGGGGCAGCCTGTCCGGCCCTCCCTCCCTTTCCCTGTTTCAGGAGCCTTTGTTTGTTTGGGACTCACCTCTCGCCCGCTCCTGCCCATCACACACACGCACACGCACACACGTGTGCGCACGTGCAACTGCTTTCTCAGGTCTGCTGTTGACTTATGCTGGGAACACTGTCCTACAAAACGATGTTCTCTTAACCTTTACATGGCCCTTGTAAGGATTAAATAAGGTCCAGATACTTACATCACTTTCCTTTTCTGGTGGTTGGGAACGCTAGAAGGTCTGATTCCTATTGTCACTCTCAGTATTTGGGATGTCACAGACTGTGGTAGATCTGTTCAGGGCTGTTTTAGCCTTCATCATCCTTATCAGAAGAAAAGGCTTTACAATTTTGAAAGAAGCTGTTGAATGCTAGTAGCAGTGTGATGCGGCTGTCCTTAGGCTGACCAGTTGTATGAACTGAGGTGCGTCTTTGGCGAACTGGAATATGTTTTTGATGTTAATTATTCTTATTTGCTCTAGCCTTTTTGTTTCTGATGGCCTATGGTTTATAAGAATAAGTATGGCTTTGTGCTTAGTCTAATTGCTCTATTAAATCATTGAATGACTTTTTCCTCCCTGTTCTTTTTACCCCAGGTGTTCTTTGACCTAATGAGAGAAATCAGAGCAAAGAAGATGTCAGAAAACAAGGACAGGAATGGCAAGAAGAGCAGCAAGAGCAAGAAGAGTTTTAAAGAGAGGTGTTGCTTGCTGTGAAGGCCGCGATGGCAGTTGGCCCTAAGGACATAGGTGGGGTTGTTCAGGGAAGGCTGTAGTTTCCTTCTTGGTGTGTTCCCTGCTCGCCCCAACTTCATTCACGTAGACTTCTTTAAATGGGGAAAAATATTTGTGAGCCAGTGGCTGGCAGAAATAAGCCCTTGACCTTGCGATGGATTGGCTGCTTTGTCGGGAGGTTTTGGAGTTCCCTTTTCCTTCACCCCCTCCCTCCGCTCCAGAAGGTGAGCACGTAGGTAGTGCTGGGGTAGGTGAGTCGTGCGGAGGTGGGCAGCAGGCCAGTGTTAGTTAAAGTGAAGGAAGATTGGTAGCGTCTTATTTTCCCCCCAATTTTGTGACATTGGCACCTTTTGTTTTGCAATAAAAATGCCTTGTTAGGTTTTGGAGAAGGGGTGCGGTAAGACTCCCCCAACCCCTGTCAGCTTAACAGTAGTTCTCAGAAAGACCCATTAAACTCTAATGATGCTGAAAAACTCAGATTTTTTGGGTGGGTGGGGGGTTTTCTTGGCAATATCCAGTGGATCTGAAGCATAGCTAAAAACATAAATTTGAGTTGGGCCAACGAGGTCACTACCATGCTCGGAAGCCCTTCCCAAACGTGGAGAACAGATGCTGTGCTCTGTGTTTCAGTGCCGCCCGTGACCGCCTGTGCTGGCTGCCTTCCTCCTGTAGTGCCCTGGTTTTGGGAGCTGCTTTTTAATAGAGTGAGTGGAGGCTCCAGAGTGGTGTGCTTTATAAATGATGCACTTTTCTAATCAGATTAAAAAAATTCTCTGGCTGAATCCTCTCCTAATTGCCAGCCCCGTGGCTAGGCTGCCCTTCTCCACCAGGAATCGACCCACTTGTCCTCCCGCTGGGGATGGGGGCACCTCTCCTTCGAGTGTAACAGGAGTTCTGAGGAAGGCGAGGAGTTAAAGCCACGTTCTCAAGTCCCGAAGCCAGAGCCCGCGCTAGGGCCGGACGTTCTGCTACCTCTCGTGGAATTGCCGAGTAATTCTAAATTTAAAATCGGAAGTTGGGAAGGATAAGCCATTGCTCCTTTCCCTCTGAGAACTGGATGCTGTTTCTAATTTTTTTTTCCTGAGACAGCTATGTACGTTAGTTAGAAAAAGATTTATAGTGATGAGATACTGTTACTCTTTCTTGAATCAATATTCCAAAATCAACAATCAGGAAAAGGAGTACTGTGATAAAAAGCCAGTATTCACATTTTTCCCCATTTTTCAGAAGTGACGTTTCACACATAGGTGCCAAAAGGGAATTGGGGTGAGGAGAGCAGGAACCTTTCGAATTTATGGTTGCTATAGAAATTGTAGAAATTATGATCTTACTGGAAAACAATCATGTATAATCTCCCAAAGAATCATGGACTTTTGAATAAAAAAAGCAGACAGCACACTTTTTCAGGATTTCAGCCTTTTTATTTCATCTTTTGTCATATGTGTGAAGTACAGATATTAAGGAAATTGATAGTAAGTTAGTCATTATTGTTCTTGTTTGGTGTTCTGCAACATCAGACAACCTCAGTGGAATTAATTCTTTGAATTGGACTGTGGGAAATTATAAGTGCAAACAGTAATTTTAGCTTCATCTATCCCTTGAGAGAGATGACCACTCTTCTTAAAATTTAAAAAGTTCAAGACAGTCACCCTCGTGAAACCACCTAGTTCTTTTCATCCCCCTTTGTCACCTGTGGGTGTCACTTCTGGCCATGAGTAGGGAGACCTGAGTATGTGCAGATAAATTAAGGATGGTATGAATTGTTTCATGCTGGAGACTATTCCATCATCAATGCAGGTATATGTCTTATCGTAGTATGTCTAAGATTACATTGAACTGAGTAGCAATCAGAAATGGATCTTCCTAACAAAATAATTTATACATATGAGATTCTTTTTCATAGGAAAATAAGGAGGCAGCATTATTTACAAGTTTGAAACATAGTTGCTTGCTAAATGATTAGCTCTTGTGTCCACGGCCTGGTGTTATTTCTCTGAAGCATTCTAGAAATGTGTGAGCACCTCCTGGAGCCAGGCCCTCCTCCAGGTGCTGGAACACGGGGTTCAACAAGACAGGCGAGGTCTCTGCTCTCTGGGGCCTTATGCCTTAGTGAGGAGAGAGACAAAGCAGTGAAAATACCAGCGGAAGTGCTTTGATGGAAATAAAACTGGGTAATACGATAGGATCTATTTCTGGGGAGTAGAGCTGCTTCCAATTTGGTGGTCAACAAGCTTTTCCAAGGAGGTGACATTTTAGCTGAGACTTCGTGACCTGAAGGAGCCAGTCACGGGGTGTGGGAGCTTTCCAGGCTAGAGAGCCGCTGATGCAGAGGCCCCCAGGCGTTCAGGGAAAGACTAAGACCAGCGTACGGCTGGAGTATAATGCGGGAAAGGCAGAGAAATAGGAAGATGTGACCGTCTATGATTTCATAAAGTGATGCAGGGGAAATAGCCAGGTTATGATGTCACACAAGTGTCCTGCACAGCAAATGTGAGACACCGTCGACTGCAGGGCGTCGCCATCGTGCGTGCGCCACAAAGAAGACTGCGTTACGATAACGCCCTGGAAGCTTAATGGTGGATAAACACCGACAGTGGGCAGGGACTAATACATACGGCTGATGTTGTAGTAGTAAACTTGACTTTGATGTTTTTATCTTAAAAATCCATTAAATTGTTCAAGCAAAATTGTAACTGCATGTGCTTTAAAATTCCAACGGACTAGAAGTGCTTGCAATCGAACCTCTTATTCTTGCTCTTCCCGCCCCTGCCCTGTTCCTCAGAAGCCCTCCTGAACCCTTTCTGTTCTCAGATCATCCCTTAGGTGCTCCCATGCTCCTGAGTGCTGTCTTTGGGCTGCTCTTCCTTGCTTTTCCATCTTGGGCATTCCCGCATTTAGCTCACTGTTCCCCTCGCTCCCATCCCTATTTTTGACAGTAATACCAGTGTTTTCAGTTCCTCCCTTGGTGACTGCATACACCTTTTTCACCTGTCCATTTAAGCTTATGTTTTCTGTTCTGTCAACTCCCGACAGCATCTCCTGGCTCCCCACTCTGAAAGGTGAGGCCTTAACCAGCTTTGCTGCCCGTCACTAGGCGATCTCACGCCCCAGCTTCGCCCAGCTCTTCCTTCTCTGTCCTACCTTTTACTTCTACACTGTCAAGGTAGGTGACATGAACGTTCCATTTTGTTGCTATAACTCAAGGTTTCCCGCTTTATAGATTAATTCTCGAGGTTGAGTAACAGTCAACAACGATTTGATTATTATAGTTCAAGCAAGAATGACTCGTGGCTAAGCCGGCCCCTCCTGGTTAGTGTGCCTTGTTCGCCCCGTCGGTCTGGGGTCACTGCACAAACGGGGCTCCATGCACATGAGTGGCCCAGTGGGCTTTTCCATCAGTCGCCTGACTCACACCACATTTTGGTTTGCTTCTTTTTTAGACTGTTTCCTATGCAGTGTGTCCCCTTTCTCGCAAGTTTGATGGCTTTTTTCTTGGGAGAGGATAATTACGTCCAGTCTGTTCCCTGACGCCACTTTTTCCTTCTGTTGCTCGGGATCTGCTTCCATTCCCCTGAAGACTTCCTGCTTAGAGCTCATTGACTGCCTGATGGAATTCAGACTGACGGCTTCCTGGGTCCTCTGCACAATTGCTGTACTGAGGTTTGTTTTCATTGGACATTTGGATTGAACCCAGTTTCCTGAGTCTCATATCTTCCTTTTTTGGGTTTTACTCCCGTTTTGCTGGAGTACCTTCAGAAAGGGTGCCCTGGTGGCGAGCCTGCCTTCTCTCAGTGTGTATTGTCGCTCTTGCCCACTGCTTAGTTGCAGGTGTGGCTTAGAATCGAATTTTAGGTTCACATAATTTTCCCTTTGATCTCGGGAGGCTTTGCTTCATTGTCTTCAGGCATCAACTGTTGCTTTTAAAACTGGTGTTGTTCTGATTGTCATCTCTTTGAAATAGGTGCTCTGCCTTCCCTCTGCTGGAATGGTAGGTGATGTTCTCTATCCATCGGGTCAAATAACATGGTGCTGTAATTTCTGTGATTGATTCTTCTCTTCTGTTTGCTGCTCTCTCTTTTTAGAACTCCTGTTCACAGCTTCCGCACACCCTAGATTCATACCTGCCTCATCTTTTCCTATATTTTCCACCATTATTTTCGTTCAGATTTCTCCTTCCTCTCTCCTTCCTGTCTGTCTCTCTGTCTCTCCCTCTCCTTAGCCTTACCTGGGATTTATCAAGTACCACTGTAAGTTCCCAAGATACAGCAGTGACCAAAACATGAAATTCTTTGCCCTGCTGAAGCTTGCACTAGTGGGACAAACTTTATTTTCCGACTCATTGTTTGTGTGTGTGTTGGGGGCGGGAGGGATGGACAAAAGCTTGCTTTGTCTCTAATTGTTCCTTTTCAGAGCAACTGTTTTTGGCCTTATGGATTTAATGTGTTGGCTCTCTGAGGGTTTTAGAGCTTTTGTAAAGTTCAATTCCTAGAGTTACCTTTGTTTAATTTTCATTCAGAGTTTCTCTTTATTCTGTTTTTCATTTTCTTCAAGGTTCAATTTTCCTCAAGCTTCCAGTGACCTTGTTGTCCAGCCATATACTGGGTGGGTGAAAAAGGTCGTTTGCTTTTTTTCCATAAGATGGTGGTAGTAGCGTTTAGTTGCCTTTAACTTCATTTAAAACAATTTTGTTAGACTGTATTGTGACAGCTGTCATATCAGCGTACATTAAAAAAATCAAAATTGGTGAATTTTTTGTAGCCATTTTAATATGGGAAATGGAAGAAAATAAGGAACATTCCTAGCATATTATGCTCCATTATTTCAAGGAAGGTTAAAATGCAACTGACATGCGAAAAAAGGTTTGTGCAGCGTTTGGAGAAGGTGCTGTGACTGATCGAACGAGTCAAAAGTGGTTTGCGAAGTTTTGTGCTGGAGATTTCTCCTGGACGATGCTCTGGGGTCAGGTAGACCAGTTGAAGTTGATAGCGATCAAATCGAGACATTAACTGAGAACCGTTAATGTTACACCATGAAAGAGATGGCTGACATACTCAAAATAGCCAAAGCAATACTGTTATTGGTGAAAATGAAAAATGTACTTTTTATTTTTATGGAAAAACCGAAACTTTTTGGCCAACCCAGTGCTTAGGGAACAGAAGGATCGCCAGGAGCTCCATGTACACAAGCGGGGCTCAAGCAACGGCAGGCTTGACTTTGGGGTGAATGTAAAAAATGGGCATGGTGCTGCCGACCCCTCCAGCCTAAACTGGGGAAGGTGCACTCTGTGGCGCCAGCTGCCAGGCAGGCCTCCTTGGTACTCCTGGACACGGTTTCTTTCCAGCGAAGAGCTCTGGTGACAGTGTTTCCTGCAGGAGTGGGGACTGTTTCCTGGACAGACTTCTAATTGCTGTCACTGTTTTCCGCCTCGCACCATACTGCTGCTGCTCAGGCTGCCAAGTAGAGAACCACTCCAGGCAAATCAGCGCCCCCCTCTCCACAGCCCCTTTGTTTCTTCTCTTCATCTGTCAGTTCCCTGCTGGACCCCGGCTTTCATAAATTTGTCACACTCATGCGTTGACTAGTGGCCCTTGCCCAGTCTCTGGGTCATCTGGAGTTTTTCTTTCTTAGGATTTTTTTTTTTTAAATATATTTTATTGATTATACTATTACAGTTGTCCCATCTCCTCCCCCCAACCCCCTCCCTGTACACCCCTTCCCCCCACACTCCCCCTCTTTAGTTCATGTCCATGGGTCATATATATGAGTTCTTTGGCTTCTACATTTCCTATACTATTCTTAACCTCCCCCTGTCTATCTTCTACCTACCATTT
>VMDR010002737.1:0-84551 GCA_007922815.1 Macrotus californicus
TCAGCTGATAGTCTTATGGGAACTCCTTTGTAGGTAACTGTCTCCTTTTCTCTTGCTGCTTTTAAGATTCTCTCCTTATCTTTAATCTTGGGTAATGTAATTATGATGTGCCTTGGTGTGTTCCTCCTTGGGTCCAACTTGTTTTGGACTCTCTGAGCTGCCTGGACTTCCTGGAAGTCTATTCCTTCACCAGATTGGGTAAGTTCTTCATTATGTTTTCATAAGTTTTCAATTTCTTGCTCTTCCTCTTCTCCTTCTGGTACCCCTATGATTCAGATGCTGGAACATTTCAAGACATCCTGGAGGTTCCTAAGCCTCTCCTTGTTTTTTTTGAATTCTTGTTTTTTCATTCTGTTCTGGTTGAATGTTTATTTCTTCCTTCTGCTCCAAACCTTTGATTTGAGTCCTGGTTTCCTTCCCTTCATTGTTGGTTCCCTGTACATTTTTCTTTATTTCACTTTTCATAGCCTTCACTTTTTCCTCTAATTTGTGACCATATTCAACCATTTCTGTGAGCATCCTGATTACCAGTGTTTTGAACTCTGCATCTGATAGGTTGGCTATTTCTTCATTGCTTAGTTGTAATTTTTTTCTGGAGCTTTGATCTGTTCTTTCATTTGGGCCATATTTTTTTTGTCTCGGTGCACCTGTAAGGTAGTAAGGGGCAGAGCCTTAGGTATTTGCCAGGACAGGGTAACCCAAGTCGCTGTGTTGTGATGCTATATGTAGGGGAGGGGTCTGAGAGGGAACAATGCCACTTGCTTGGCTCTCTGTGGCTTTCAATCACTTCCCCTGCTTCCCACAAGCAAATTGGGTCCTTCTGGGGCTGATTCCCAGGTGTGAGGGTTTGTGTACATTCTAGGACCCTGTGGGTTTCTCCAGTGAACTCTCCTGTGAGGCTAGGAGTTTCTCCTGCTGCCTCACGCCCACAGGTTTTTTCAGTCAGAGGTTTTGAGGCTTTATTTCCCCACACTGGAACCCTGAGTTTTGTGGTCTGTCTTGCTCCCCAGTTGTTCTTCCTAGTTCATCCTCATATGAATGTGGGACCGCCTGCTCCTTCAGCTGCCTCCTCGCCCACCCAGTCCTCAAGCCACTGCCTTGCTGTGTGTCCCCTCCACCCGGGCTGCCTGTCTCTGCCCCTCCTACCGGTCTGAATGAATGTTTCTTCTTTAACTCCTTGGTTGTCAGATTTCCATACAGTTCAATTTTCTGGCAGTTCTTGTTATTTTTTGTTTTTAAATTTGTTGTTGTCCTTTTGATTGTGCAAGGAGGCAAAGTGTATCTACCTATGCCTCCATCTTGGCCAGAAGTCCTCCACCTGAATTTTTCACAAGTGATCACCCTCACTCCCCAAGGTAGAGGTCACCAGGATTAGGGATGGATCACATGAGGCACTTTTGACTGTTAAGTCAAGGTCATTACAAGGGGCAGCTGTGGGGCCATGGTCACTACGCAGGTGTCTTTGTTGCATTTTCCAAGTCACCTGCCTTTAAGTTGTCCCGACAACTTGCCTCTACCAGCTGATGTTTTATGGATAAGCTGAGCTGTCAGGTTGAGCTGAATGTTCTTAATTCTTTTTACGAAACGTGCTGACCTGATGTTTTCTGCCTCAAATTCCAAGAGTGAGGTGGATTTATTTGGAAGTTTAAATTCTGTAAGTTTTTATGTTATCTTTAGCTGGGGCTTAGAAAAAAATAGGCAAGCATTTATGAAAGGTGACTTTTCAAAGAGTGTTATTTCTATATTTTTATTTTTAACAGTTCGAGCAGAACTTTTAAAGACTGCTTTATGTCAGCAAGGAAGCTTACAGAATGAAACTCTTCTTAAAAATTAGAATATAACTAAAAATCCCAGAAAAAAGAAAAACAGTGTGTTTTTGTCTACGTTAGGAAACTGAGGAGTGGAGATAAAGTACAGAACAGAGTGGATGGGCCTGGCCTGAGTTCTTTCCTCAGATTAGGAAAATGAAGTAACTTTTGGCTGTACAGTTTTTTAAAGACCATTTTTACATAAAAAATCTTCACTTGTATTTCATTTCAGAAATCGTCCTGTGTGACCTTTTCTTGTATCATATAACGACCCAGAGTTCCTCTGCCTTCAAGGAGGGCAAGTTCCTCACTGTGGCTGTGAACTTCGGTCTCTTCCACTGTCTCACTCTGAATGGTCATTTCTTTTCTTCATCCAACGAGTTGTCCTGTAACCTCACCCTGGTTTTCCTAGTCCATCAGCCTTCTCTTGTCTTAATTTCCCTGCTCGGTCTGGATGAGATGACCAGCCACTTGAACTGTCTTGATCTCGTGTCCCAAATGGCAGGACTGGCTTCAATGTCCTCACTACCCACTATGTTTATTGCCTAACGTTGATTAAATTCCTCTGTGTGTGAGTATGTGCATCTGTGTGTGTATGTGTGAGTGTGTGCATGAGTGTATGCACGTGTGTAACTGTATACATGTTTCTATAGTCTTGATGTTGAACCTTTCAATGCTGGTAGAGAGACTTGGTTACACGATTACGCTCAGCACCAAATTATTTTATAGAACCTCAGCTGCGACCTCCTTGCTACTCAACATTGCTCATTGTTTCTTCTAGTTAATTCCCCAGTGCATTGCCCACAGTGGCTGATCTGTCCCTTTTCTGTTCTCTTCAATTTTCAAACTTACTTCCTTAAACTGCATCATTCTCTCAAGGTGCACCTGTGTCCTACTTCACTAAGAAAATATAAGTTCCCCCTCACTCTTGGCTTCTTATACCTCAATATCTGAATGTCTCTTAATCCTTTGATATTTCAGAGGATAAAGTAACTCTCTTCCTTTTCATCACTGGAAAATTCTCCTCCATTATCTTTTTGACCGTTGTGCCCATTTTTTTCTTCTTTCTTCTCTTTGGGACACCAAGTATATGTAGGTTGAACCTTCTGAGAGTATGTTATATGTCATTTATGCTCTTAATTGCTTTTCCCACTATTTTTTTCTCACTGCAGATTTGGTGGTTTCTACTACTTTTCTTCTACTTTACGGATACTGTGTTCTGTGTGTCCAATGTGTTGTTAAACCTGTCCACTATTATCTTAGCTTGAGAATTATACTTTTTTCAATTGTTAGATGTTCATTTCATTGGACGAAATTCTTCATCTTTTTGTCTATATTATAATTTTTTACATTCATTTAAAAATGTGTGAATCAAGTTAAAATCTTTGTTTCTTATCTTCAATATCTAGCTTACTTGTGTTTCTACTTCTGTGGAATGTTTTTGCTACTGATTATTGGTCATATGGTCTTCCCTCTTGGCATGCCTAATTTTTGAAAATTTATATCATGGATAACAGAACAATAGAGACTCCAGTTGTGGTGAGAGGATAAGAGACTGATTGCCTTGGCACAATCAGGGTTGAGCCGAGTTGGGACTGAGCTGCAGTTTCAAGGAGACTCAGTTCTCATCTGGGTCACCACTGTGTCCGGCTTTCAAGTGAGTGCCCAGCAGATCTGAGCCTTGAAAGACCAGAACGTTCAGTCCTGCCCTTCTGAGGTTTTTAATTTGTTCTTTAACTTGAAATATGCATTAGCTACATCTTTCTGTGTAACAAATTAGAGGCTTAAGACAACAAACACTGGTATCTCCGTTTCTGTGGGCCAAGAATTTGGGACCAGCTGAGCTGGGTGACTTGGCTGAGGGTCACTCATAAAGTCACAGTTGAGATGTTGGCCTGGGCATGGATGGACCTAGAGGGTGTGATGCTAAGTGAACTGTTAGTCAGAGAAAGACAAACACTATACGATTTCACTTATACGTGGAATCTAAAGAATAATATGAATGAATGAACAAAACAGAACAGACACATAGATACAGAGAGTGGACTGGTGGTTGCCAGAGAGGAGAAAGGAGGCAGGGCTGGGTGAAAGAGGTAAAGGGACCGAGAAGTACAAACTGGCAGTTACAGAACAGTCACAGGGCTGTAAAGTACAGAGTGGGAAATATAGTCAGTAACATTCTAATAACACCGTGTGGTGCCAGGTGGGTGCTGGGAATGCTGGAGGGGGGGCACCTTGTAAAGTCCATAATTGTCTAACTGCTATGCTATACATCTGGAACTAGTACAAAATAATATTGAATGTAAACTGTTAAAAAAGGACATAAAACATTCAATAATTATGAATGTTGGACATGGAATAAGAACATGTGAACTTGTAATAATAACAACTTGAAACGAGAAGCTGGAAAAAAGCGATGTTAGCTGAGGCTGCCCCATCAAGATGAAGACGGACTAGAGCTGGGAGGTCTGCTTGTCAGCATGGTCACTTGCCTGTCACCTCTGCTCCTTTTTCCTCTCTGGCTGTTGGCCGGTGGCCACATTTCTTCACTTATGTGGCCTGTCTATAGTGCACTTGTGTGTCCTAATGACATGGCAGGTGGTTTTCCCCAGAATGAGGGATTCAAGAGAGAGAGCAAAGTGGAAGTCACAATGTCTTTGTGATCTTGACCTTATGGCCTCGTGAGTCATGCTCCATCCTATCTTCCACATTCTAGTCCTTAGAAGTGAGCCGCTGAATAGGGCCCACCCTTAAGGAAAGGGTGCTTAGTGCCACCGAAGGGAAGAGCACGAAAGCAATTGAGAACACGTTTCGACCGCCATGCCTCCACACACATCTTTCAAAGCCTGGCAAACGTCCTCAGGGAAGGCCTGCTGTGTGCGGGAGGCAGACCCTCCACCAGGCCTTGGTTTTTAAGCACCAAGAGAATGCAGGAGAATTGTTCCGTGCTCTTGACCTTCCCCTCAGTCTCCCATGTGGCTCCAGAGCTCAGAGAGTGTCCCAATGCCCTCCTCATTTCCAGTTGGCCACAGCAGCCTCATTTGCTGCTGGAAGCTTTGCTTTTTCTCTTTCTCAACAGAAGCCCTCTGCCTGTCCTGATCCTCAGCAGCCACCAGGAATAGAAAGTTCCCCAGGGAAAAGTGGACAGCCATCATCCCGGAATGATTTTCCCATATTTGTTCACCTAGTCCTAACTGCTTCCACAGTCACCCGATACTTTAAAAATATAACTTTGTACTTGATCCGCCTTTTTGTGGTTGTTGCAGTGATGGCAACACCCCCCCCCCGCCCCCCCCTCCCCGGAGGCAGATGCAGGTGTCTCTTCCTTTGTAAAGGAAACACCCCCAATCTGTTCTCCTGTTTCTGAGTCCTTGGTGGCCCTGCTCCGTGGAGCGGATGCCTTTCCTGGAATCCCCCTTTGCTCCTGGTCTTCTTTTCTAGCATACCAACAGTTTTACATCTTTGTTTTCTAACCAAATCTGACACCTCTCCAACCCTGACATCTCCCCAAAGCTGCCCTCTCCTTCCCCTTTCACTCTGGTGTCACAGCTGTCTTTGCCTCATCTCCCACATACGTCCTTCCCAAGCTCATCTCTCACATACGTCCTTCCCACGCTGGTTTCTGGGAGCTCCCTGGAAGGTCCTCAGCTGACCCCTTGACAAAATTCAGAGGCTGCTTCTCAGTGTCCCCCACACTTAAACCTCCAACCCCTTTTACTCTTATAAACTCTCCCCTTGGCTCTCTCCTTTGGCCTTTCCCTCAAGGTGTTCTTGTTAGCACATCTGTCACCCTTTTCTGGCTGTTCTCTCGTAATTTCATGACAACCCAGGACTTCAAGTTCCATGCTTATTTGAGTGACCCCAAATTCTCATCTGTAGTCTGTTGCCTTTGCCTTGGGCAACAAGCCAGATTTCATGTACTCTTCAGATACCTCCATAGAGTTGGACCATTATTATCTTAAAACCAATATTTGGATCTGAGATTTTATTTTCACAATCTCCGTTCATTCTTCAAGATTCAGTCCACATTGCTCTTCCACCTGGCATCTATTTCTGCCCCCCCAGGCTGCATGGTGCAGGGTGGGGTGCATTTCTCTGTGCTCCCTGTGTGTCTCCATCACAGCATTCACTGCCTACATTGCATCATCTGCTAATTCTCTCTCTCTTGCTCCCTTAGAGCAGTAGTTCCCAACCAGGGGCAAATGCACCCCCTCAAGGGAATTTGACAGTGCCCAAGGACATTTTATGTTGTGACTATTTGGATACTGCTACTGGCATCTAGCAATTAGAGGGCAGGGATGCTGCTAAACATAATGCCCAGCCTGCAGAACAAAGAATCATCTAGCCCCAGACCCAGTTGCTAGTGCTAAGAAAACTTGCTGGACTATGAGTCTTTCAGGAAAGATTTGCATGTGTTCCTGGTCTGTGAGCTGTAGGGCTCCCTTCATTATGTGCCCTCAACAACTGTCTGTTCGAGCCCTGAAAGGAAAGAAACTCATTGAATACATGGTCCTGCCTCATTGTCTTTCCTACGTTCTGTAATATCTTATTTCCTCTTTGCTTACTTGAGCCTCACCCATTCTCTATGATTCAGCTGAAATGCTGGTCGTACTCCCTGAGATCCTGCATGACTTCCCCCCGAGGTCCCCTCTCTCTCCCGTGGGCTCCCCCAGCAATCTGCAGCCCTTGCTCTTTCTTCCAGAACAATATGTTTAGCTGCTTCCATGGTCTCCTCCTAAGTAATTCATGAGTCTCCTGCTTCTCAGTCTCTCCCAATCCAGAGGACTTTCTAGGTAACAGGCTGTATCCCCTAAAATGATGCAGAAACCAGTGGATTGTGTCAACTTTCTGTCTGGTGTCATTTGTTATCTGATGATAAAATGCCTCACTGAGAACTCCTGGTGGGCTGGTGATGCCCTGTAGTGTTTGTTATGTAAATTCCAACAACAGGACTTCAGAAACTAACTTGTTCAGCAACAGCATCATTGCAATTAATATGTGTCTTTCTATAACAATGGACAATTTTTATTTCAATGGATAACTATCAGTACGTTTATAAAAAGAAATTGAGCATACCACTAAATAGCTCTACTTGGCTTACAGTGCTGAAAGGTAGCAGAACATGTCACTCCAAAAATATGGCGCTTTGACATAAGGATTATTTTGAGCTGAAGACAGAGCAGATTGAAGAAAAGCTCTCTGGCCCTGATGGGTGTGGCTGGGTTAGCTGGGCATTGTCCCACAAAGGGAGAGGTCACCAAGGCAACCGATCGATGTTTCTCTCCCTCTTTTTCTCCCTCCCTTCCCCTCTCTCTAAAAGATAAATAAATAAATAAAAAGTAAGTAAGTAGATAAATAAATACAATCTTAAGAAAAAGAAAAAGTGCCCCCACTGGTGTGGCTCAGTGGCTTGAGCACCTACCTACAAACCAAAGGGTTGCCAGTTCGATTCCCAGTCAGGGCACATGACTGTGTTGCAGGCCAGGTCCCCAGTACAGGGTGTGTGAGAGGCAACTACACATTGATATTTCTCTCCTTCTCTTCCTCCCGCCCTTCCCCTTTGTCTAAAAATAAATAAATAATATCTTTTTTTTTAAAGCAAAAGCTCTCTGTTCTCCTCCTGTTTGCCAAAAAGCAGGACACAAATCTGTAAAAGTGTCCTCCTTCCCCTTGCTACCAGGAAGGACAGACATGGTTAATCCCTGGAGATAGCTCTAGGTCTTTATCAGCACAGAGAACATTCCTGAGGACTCCTCATAACAAACTATACTCACTAGCCCTTATCTCCTGTTAGCTCCCCAATGTACATTACATTCCCAGGATTTGCCTCTCCTAGAAACCCACAGTCCTTTTCCTACGTCTCAACATTTCTCTAAAAATACGTTGTTTTTTTGTTGAGATGCTGTGTACACCCAAGTTCTAACCATCCCTTCCTGTCGTTCAGCAGGGGGGATTCCCCTGTGTGAACTCTTTCTCTTGTTTATCTGTCTTTTGTCAGTCTAGTTTGTGGGGTTCCAGCCAGTGAACTTAAGATGGGTACAGGGAAAAAGCTGTGTTTCCTCCCCTGCGACCACCTTCAAACCATTATGAACAAGTTCAGAAACATGGTTGTGTATTTAAACACATCCTACGGGCTGGTACGAGGGACACAGCGGTCAATAACAGCTGCTTCCAAAGACAGTCCCATTCTTCTCACAGTTGCCAAGTCCTTGCTCTTTGATGGTGGATTCGAATTTTTCAAATTGACTAAAATCATTCAGAGTTGAGAATGAAGAGTAAAGGGGATTCGCCCTAGACCTTCCCTGCCAGCTAAGAACACGGTTTAAATCAATAATTTAAGCCTGTGTTTCTGGAATCACGTATATGTAAGTTCAGAAAGCCATTCCAATGTGGCTGTGTATGTTTCAGCATCACTGACACAGCCCCTGGAGACTCAAGGGGGCGACTCTGAGGAAGTCAAACCCACATCGGTACATAAATTCTGTCACTGGCTAGTTATCTTTTATTCACACCCTGATTTGAAAATGTGTTTAAACACCTTGTGAAGAGGCAATGGTTCCTGCTGTAATAGGAAGGACTAGAATATTCAGAAGACTGGAGGATAAAAAGAACATTCAACCTCTCCCTTGTGAATGACCCACAAAGTACTTCCATTGCTTTAAATTACAGTGTTTCTTTCCTGCCTCTGGCGAGAAGCCTTCTAGGCATCGTAGATTAGGTTTTCTGTGCTTCCAACACAAGCGTATCATTGGAGAGATAAATTACACTTAGAAGCTGCGATTTTATTTCGATGATGCATTGCTGATTGACTTTACACTCAATGTAATAGAGTAATTATTTTGCTTCCCAGCAGCTATGACTTGCTCTGTGCCCTAGGCCATGCGCCAGGATCAAGGTCTCCTCTACGGAAGGTATCAAGCTCTTTCAGGGAGAAAAGAAAGATAATGGGTTCTCCTATCCATGACTTCCAGCCCCACCGGCCGTTTTGAACTCATTTTCACTTGCGCTCCACAATTAATGAGTTGTCTTTTCCAAAATAGCAACACCACTTTATACAAATTAGGTGTTAGGAAAGGAATGGGCTTCCGTGGTTATGGTTTTAATGTTAGTCTTCTAGTTTTATTTTTCTTTTTAAAATACAAACACACACACACACACAAGTGGCCCACTGCAATTAAAATCCCTAATTCTACAGTGCTGGGATTGGATTATGGTAGACCATGCAGTTGTGTATGGCCTCATGGTTCACACCACTCATTTTGTGTTTTAATTTATTTAGTTTTTCCTCTCTGGGAAAGCCCAGTCTTTGCTCTTAAGGCCTTCAACTGTTTGGATGAGGCCCACCGGCATTATGGAGGGTAATCTGCTTTACTCGAAGTCTAATGATTAAAATCATACTCACATCTACAAAACACCTTTGCAGCAACATCCAGGCTGGTGTCTGACCACACAACTGAGCACCCTGACCCGGCCAAGTTGACATATAATGCCATTCAGCATAGCCTCCTGGAATGAGTTGGCTCCAGAGGGTAGACCAGCCTGGGTATGGTGCCCCTTCTCAGGACACCCAATGACCACTAACCGCCAGGCATCTTTTCTTATGCTCCTCCATCCCAGCCTAGGGATATAGATTTTGTCACAGTCTCATTATCTGTTATTCATTCTTTGCATGAATTCTTGCATGAGGGAGGAAAACTGCCTCTCACTTTATCTTATGTTCTTCCAGATCTGTTGTTTATGGTGTAAAATGTGTTTCCGTGGCCCCTTCTGGACTGTGGTTTCTGTGACTCAAACAGCTGTCCTTGTAAACTGTGGTTTTCCAGTTTGTTGCAAAGCTTATTTTTAAACTCAGAAGCTGTGAGCTGACACCCTCATTCTGCTGTGTTACTGCAGCAGGAAGGGACCATGGACAGGAAGGGTTGCCGGGATGTCTGAGCTGCTGCCTGACCCAATGGAGGTGGGACAGGGCACAGGAAGAGTCCCCAGGGCTAAAGATGCTGAAATTAACCAGTCACCACATCTGTGCTGCGTTTCTATGACATCAGACTGATTGCCACTGTGCTCCTGGACCAGAACCTTCTCCATGGCCACCTTGGCCTCTTGTTCATCCCACACCTACTGCCGTTAGATTTCACCAACAGGAAGTTGAATGGAACAGAAGGAAGCTTCCAATTTTCCCTCACACTTGATGACTGTCTGAAACAGGCTAGGGAATACGGCAATAAATTTCTTTAAATTAGAATGAGAATTTTCTCATCATCTCTGGCTGGCACTGTTCTCACAACCACTGAGACCAAGGGCTTAATGAATTGGCACCTCTTTCTCCACAAAGCCCTCTCCTACAGTTCAATTATAAAGCCAAAACCATGTATTTTTATCGCCCGCATCAATTATTATAATTATGTTTTGAAAAATGAGACTTCTGAAGCACTGGTGTAGAATGAAGATCTAATTGTGTTGCTTAGAGTTAGTCCTTTGTGGCCCTCAATGACTTTCCAGTTGGTCTGAGAAAAAGCTGGCTGTGAAATAAGGCCTATCTTTTAATTGCTGATTAAGGCTACCTAAAAATGAGGCTCTATTTTTTTGTTCAAAGTTATAAAACTTGCATCTAGGAGGCTCTCGATATTATTTGTTGAATAAACAAATACACATTAATAATTTAGATTATTTTTTGAATAAACAAATGCATGTTAATAATTTAGATGCTCATATAAAATGTAAATTAGTCACTGAGTCACAGAGGGACGTTTATCTGTGTGGCTTGAACTGCTTGGCAATGTTGGTCCAGATATTGCCATATCCATTTCCCCTTGAAGATCATTTGTCATGAGGGAATCATAAAAAATCTAGGGATAGGCAGGAGTGAATTCCTTGGAATCTTCTAGAACTAAAGGGAAGGCTGGAGGATCTGGTTCAGAGAAAGGGCAGGATCTACAGTAGACTCAGCAGAAGGGCTACAGCCAGGGGTACCCCAATGTGGATGTCAGGGTCAGCCCTCTGTCCACTTACTCCTGGCCACCTAATGCCAATACTGATATGCCCTGGAGACAGAGGTCACTTGGACATCTGCCTCTGTATGGCAGTCACCATGAGCAATTTTCTCCATCATCCTGGCATCTCTGGGTCATACTCCTGGATGTAGAAGCTGGGGTGGGGGCTTCTTCTTTGGCCAAGTGGAAATCCCATGCTCCCTCAGTAGCAGGCAGGGTGGCACACCCAACCTTGCTGTCCACCAAGATTGGTACAATGTGGGGCTTTCCCGCAAAGAATGTTCAGAATCCCAGTGAGGAGGCCCCCAGTGATGTTTACTGCTGTGTTACAACTGAGTTTTGAACAAATGTAGTTTTACGGGAATGAACTTGGCCTAACCCCAAGGAAAGTGATGTCAGGTTTATCTGGAGCCACTGACCATAAGCTGGGTTTGTGATAAACACTTGACAAACATTGTTTATTATTATCATTTTATTATCATCATTATTAACAATATAGAACTGTCCAGGCTCTTAAAATAGTAGGCAATGACTAATTAAATGTCCACGGGCTGACCTTCGATGAAACTGTGAAACAGGAATTTGGTCTCAGACACCCATCTCTGCATTTTCCACACTCTCCCATCTGCCTCTTTTTCATCCCCACGTTCTTTCCTGTGGTTCCTGATCCCCTATCCCGGTGCCGTAGGGTTTTGTTTTTTGCTGGCGGTCAACTAATGTTTGTTAAAGTAGCTCAGGCTGAGAAGGGCTGAGATGCCAGGTCTCCAGAGCTATTTGTATTTATGCCATGAGCTTGAAAAGATCTTAAAGTTTGCAAGTGAATGAATGAGTCTTTAATGGTGACACTTACTGACATAGGCATAACTAGCATTTGTTAAATAAGCACTTACAATGTTGGACCTTGAACTCAACATTTTGAATGCATGATCTCCTAGGCATAAATGTATTTAATCCTCACCACTCTTTCAGAGGGTTACTATTATCAGTACCACCTTGATTTTCAGATTGGAAAACAAAGCCTTAGAGTTAGGGCCTGAACCCAGTTTTGACGGATGGGCAGCTCATGCTGGTAGCTATAGGTCAAACTTTCTCACCTTCAGCTTAATTCCATGTACTCCCAGCACTGGTTCCTGACACTGCTGTCCACCTGAGTGATAAAGAAAATAACCTGAGGAGCCTGGAGGAGTTTAGTCAGCGTCCTCCCGAGTCAAATATACATATATTTGCCTCTGCCTCTGTGTGGCAGCCACTGTACTGTGAGCAATTTTCTCCATCACAGCTCCACTTTTTTCATTTATATATGAATCAGCTCGTACAGTTATGGAAGCTGAGAAGTCCCAATATCTGCAGTGGGCAAGCTAGAGACCAGGAGAACCAAGTAGTTCTAGTCAAGTCCAAGTCTGAAGGCAGAGATTGATGTCCAGGCTCCAGCAGTCAGGTGGAGAGAGATGTTTCCTCTTCCTTAGTACTATTGTTCTTATTCAGGCCTTTACCGGATTGAACAAGACTTACTCACATCAGGGAGGACAATCTGCTGTACTTAGTCAATGGGTTCAAATGTTGATCTTGCCCCCAAAACATCCTCCCAGATACACCCAGATTAATGTTTGACCAAATATCTGGCCCCTGTGGCCCAGTCAATTTGACATGTAAAATTTAACACCAAGTCCTAACTTTCTAAAGTATTTTGAGTTCCTTGAGGCCAAGGACTAATTTTTACTCTTCTTTAATTTTTTTTTTGTTATTTGTTAATATTCTGCACCCAGCTTGTTGAGTTGGATGAACCTGCACCAGGCCAGAAGAGTCTGGTTTCAAGTCTTATTTCTGCAATGAAGCAAGTGATTGAATGTCTCCATGTCTCATGGTTTTCTCTGTAGAATGGGAGATAACACTGTTACCATAGTTAGTTAGCTGATTATTAATAAGAAAGAGGAGAAAAAGGAATGAGGTATTGAGCTTAATAAACTGGGGAGCATGAGCCTGTTTGTTTCACCAGGAAGCTACAGCTTCACAGGATTTAATTGCCAAGGAGATTAACACTCCTTCCCCCCCCCACTCTGATACTGGATTGTTGAGGGGCACAGAGGAAGGAGCTTAACCATAGAGGCCTGTCAGTCTAACTAGGGAGTGTGGGCCTATCAAGATCCTGTGAAAGCATGGGAAGTTGATTGGTTCTTTGGAAAAGCAGCTGGTCCATCTCAAACCCAAAGAAATATAATCTCAGGGTAACAAAGAAGCTCTCTCTCTCTTTCTCTGTTCCCCACCCTGTAACACACTTGCCCCCAGGAGCATGTGCCCATATGAGTCTAGCAGCTACTTGGGCCTGCAGCAGATGGCATGGACTCCAAAGGACCAAGCTTTAATATGAAGCAGAAACCTGGGACACTGGCCTCTGCTTTGGCCTTGTTGAAGACAAGATTGGGCTTTTCCCATGGTACAAAGAGGAAGATAGGTCTTTGGGAACCCAGAGAGTGGCCTCTATCTCCACCCAAATAAACTATCTTGCTGTACTAGAATCTCCCATGCATGGGTCCTTGGAATGCTTTCCTTACCACCCCGTGGAAGAGCCTGATTTCCACTGACAATGACACTGCCTACTTCCTAGGGATGTTGTAAAGATTAGAGAGTAGGAAGGGGAATGCCAGGTACATAGTAGGTCATAGTAAGTGAGCAGGAGTAAGTAGATGTTGTTGTAGTTAACAGAAGAGGAAACCGGAATTGCTTTTCCTAGCAATAAAGTGGCAATTTTTTACTCCCACTTTTTGGGAGTCCTGGTTGTGCCCAAAGCAGTATAGGGAAAGGGTCTTCCCTATGTCACTGTCCATCAACTGGCCTTTTAAAGGTTTTCTCACAATTTATTCTGAATGGCTTCATTTAAAAGACACCCCAGCATGCCTCTTTTAAAAGGATAAATCACTGAAAAGATGACCTTTGTGTTCTAAAGCAGCTTTTATCTGGTACAAAAAAAATATATGAAATGCTAAGAAAGCCTTTTAAGTGGAGACCTCACCGCTGACTGGCATAGCCAGGGTGGGCGACCTTTTAATTGATGGTGTACCGACCTCTCCAAAATCAAGTCCAAAGTTAATTTGTTAAACGGTGTTCCTCTTAAACGTTAGAAGCCATGATATATTTCTTTATTATAACACATAGGGTTTTACTTTTCTGGCAGAATATTTGTTCTCTCTTTTAACATCCCCCATTTCCCCTCAGCATCCCTGGGGCTTGGATGTGGAAGTTAATTCTCTGTAGGTCAGAGCCTGTGCTGAGTTAACTCAGAGGAGCAGATTAGCCTCTGAGACTGACAAAGACTTTCAAAGAGTTTCCAAAGAAGCCAAAGGATAAATGTTGGGTTTGATGTTGCAGGTCACTAAAAACCATGTTGGAGTTGGGGGCTGTCAATCTTTCTGCTGAGTTTCCTCTGGCTGAGTATTTCTGAAAGGCAACAGGAAATGGTGGCTGTCTGTGGAAACGCTTGCCCCGGGTCTCACCAAAACAAACAGAATAGTCATTAGGAGGAGTGGCTCTACAGGTATTTCATTGACCTTGAAATAAACTCTCACTTCCTTAAATTACTTGGTCAAGTCACCCATTTCAACTTGACATTTTGTAATTTGACAAACGGCCTTTCAGTTCTGGATGTTCCAGTGTACCACAGCTCCTCCTCAGCCTTGCCTGTGAGCTTATTTCTAAGTATCTATTTGGATGGGAATTTTCTATTCCTTTCAATCACCAATATCTGTGCAAATAATCAGGTTTGTGTAGCTTTTTTCAAGTGTGTGGTTTTCAAAAAATTAATAGACTGTTTGGCTGTGTGGGTTTCTAGAATGTTCTATTTATAGATGAGTTTGTTATCTACTCCCACTTTCTGGGAGTCCTGGTTGTCTCGAAGACACCAAGGCCATGAGTACAGACAGTCTGAGGGTTGGCCAGCAATCCCATGTCTATCCAAAAGCATGAACCCTAGAATGTTCACTTTTCACAACCACCTCCACCCTGCAGCTACCCTTTTGCTAAGCTCCAGACACACATACCACCTTTTGCAGGAAAGGGTCAGCATTTTTTAGGCTAGTATCTCCCTCCTTTTGGGATGACTCTCTCAGTCAGGACACACAGCTGCTTGTGGTGCCCCTGTCCCTTTACCCAAAGCACTCCTGACACAGGAGGCCATTCCCCAGGGCCCTACCATCCCTTGAAAACATGCACGGTCAACTTTAAACTGAAGGAAATTGCTACAGACCTACATATTTTTGGTTCAAGCTGGCAAAGGGCCATGGAATGCTGATTTGTAATATTCTTTTTTTTTTTTTCCAGAAGCACATAACTGCCTCTTTAAATTATTTCAGCTAACTTCTGTTGATGGTCTGTGGATAAACAAAAGTGCCAGTTGAACTGAGTATGTGGAGTGGTTCCGCATAAAAGAGGAGCATTGTGAGTGGGAGATCTGTACTCGAGAGCATCTAATTAGGAGTACCTAACGACAGCCTCGGCAAACGCCTCCCGGGAAGCCTGCAGCGGGCTCAAGGCATCAGTTTCACATTAAAGATTCATAGCATTGGTGAGTCATTAAAACTATGTAATAATCATAAAGTCACGTTTAGCTCTTGGGGAAAATGGAAGGCATGATTTTGGGTTTAAAAGCCATTTGTTTTCTTAAGTGTATATATGTGTGTGTGTGAGACAGAAAAATATTTGGTAGGGGACCTGTTTCAGATGCCCCCCCCCACCCTGGCCTTGGCCTCCACCCTATAGTCTGTGTCTCCCCTACAGACATATATGAGATTTCATGCCTATAGGTAATTATTTTGCTAGCTGACATGTTTGGAAAATTAATGTCCACTAAGTTTTTAAAAAATACTTTAAGTGAACATTTTAATATGCAGCTTCTGAAAAGTGCAAAAATTTCAAGACCCACGAGGATGTATGTCAGATGATGGCATGTGAGCTTCCTGAAGAGTTGATGGAAAGATGGCTGTGCTCAAGGGTGTCTTCCCACACCATCTGGCAGTTTCCTAGGGATGCCATAGCAAATGACTTCAGAAATATCTTCTCTTGGTTCTGGAGAAGATGTCCAAAGTCAAGGGGTCAGCAGAGCTGTGATGCCTCTGAGGACTGTAGGGGAGGATCCTCCCTGCCTCTTCCAGCTTCAGTGGCTCCAGGCATTCCTTTGCTTGTGGCCACGTCACTCGATCTGTGCCTCTAGGGTCACAGGGCTTCCTCTTCTGTCTGTATAATCTCTCTCTGTCTTTCTCTTATAAGGATATTTACCACTGGATTTAGGGTCCACCTAGATGACCCAGGATACCCTTATCTTGAAGTCCTTAACTTAATTATACTTGCAAAAACCTTCCCCCCCCCAGATAAAGGAACCGTGATGCTCATGGTTCCAAGTGGACAGGTCTTCCAGGGAGGACACTAGTCAACCCACTTCTTCTTTAAAACCAAAGCACACAACAAAGGGAAAGGCTGTCATACTGTTGTAACTCGATTTCCAGGACATATTTGTTAGAAAGTCAAAGCTCATACCAGTGGAAACATCACTCCATGTGGATTCTGCCTCCTTTCTTCTCCCCAAGATATTGTTTTGAAATTCCCTGCCTGAATTGTGGAGAGTGACTCTGCATAACTCTGGAATTTTTAGTATTTACATACAAAAATTGGGACTTGAGTTAAATCCTTGAATTAGGCAGTACTACTCAATTTCTCATTTCAAACAACGGGTTTTGTGAGTAAAAATCCAAGAGAATTAGTCTCAAATAATAGCATGTTGGCTCCCTAGAGAGTTAATGGAGGTCTGAGGTGACTTCTTTTTGCCTTCAAGCTACAGTGCATGGTCTTCGCACTGTGGCCCCTCAGGCAGCCCTGCTGTTGATTCTGGTGGGAGGGAAGGGCTGGCAGAATGGCCCACATTCCTGCAATGAGAGGGTCAGGGTCAGCAGGAGCAGATGAGTAGATGTGGGTCAGGACGTGAACAGCAATGACTGCAGAGCAAAGCAAGGGTGGGGAAGCTGAAATGAAAGTATAGCAACCACAAATGTCAGAACACAGGGAATGAGCCCGCCCGAGGGCAGAAATGGAGGTTTTCAGATAAAATACTGGGAAGGTGCAAACTCTCCCTGGTATGTATGACATTCCAGAGTTTTTCTGTTCCTGGCCATCACTAAATATGGCTGGTCCAGTTGGAGGCTATGCTAGTCATCTGTGGTTCTATAATTCTGGCCTTGGGAACCCTCACCTCACTTGGCTTGTGAGGAGATCCAGCGTGATGCCATAAAGATCGAGCAGGACCTGAAATCAGGGTAAACATTTACTTGTTTTCTTGCTTACCACCTGCCTTATGAGAATAAAGGCTCTATGAGGATGGGGAGCTCATCTGTCATGCGCACTGTTGGAGATGGGGTGCTCAGTTCTTGTTCCCAATGCTGGACACACAGCAGCTACTCAGTAAGTGGGTGATAAATGAAGGCATGAGTGGTGACCATCAGGCTTTGTTTGTCTGTGTTTTGTTCAAATTTGGATCTTTGATTTTTTTGACTCTTATTACATGAACTTTCCTAGTGTTTTGTCTTCTATTCACCCCATTAGTGAGGGGGGGAGTCACCTTAGGGTGATGAGGAAGGGTAGTGGGCAGGTAGAGGTCTCCCCCAAATCACTTCCAGCTCACGTTATCCATGGAGCTAATGTGTTAGTTGTTTATTCACATGGGTTCCATCTTCCCTAGTAAGGAATAACCTGATAACATTAATATAATATTATTATTATTTTCATTCTTTAGGACATTAGATTTGTCAAGAAAAGAGACTGCTGTCTTTGGAGTGAGACTGAGTGAAGTTAAACACCAGCTGAGTCATTTTCTAGCTGCACGTGACCTGGGGGAAAGTTATTTGACTTCTCTTAGCCTCAGTTCTTCATCTGTTAAGTATGAAGAGCAACACCTTTTACACAGATCACATGCAAGTATGTATAATCTCTTAGCATGGTGCCTGGGGGCAGACTAGACGCTCCATAATCGTGATTATTACGATGGCTACTGTGTGCCTAGTTCCTCTGAGACGTCTTAGCACAAAACATCTATGGCTCTTCTTGAGAACATATTAGTTTATTTGCACGCATTTTAGAAGATGAGACAGTCTGCTGGGGGGTGGGAGAGCAGGTGTCCTGGCCGTATTCCAAATTATAATGGCTTGTTCCTTTGAAAAAGTTTTGAGCATTACTGCATCCTTCATCATTATGTGTACATACCTTCATAGTTGCTTGAGAATAAGGACTAAAGTCTCGTATCTTTTATTAGCTGCCTATTGGTCATGAAGAATGGGGAAATCCTTCTTACTGGCTGCCTCAAGGCCCCTTCTCTTTCTTCTTTCTCCTCACCTTTCCAGGGCAGGCTCCTCCTCAGGGCACGCAGGTCGCATCAGTGAGAGGGAAGATGAAATCAGTGGTTACGGCCTTACAGCCCACTTGGGAAATCTATGCCCTTTCTCCAGGGTTTCCGAGTTTAATTTTTCTT
The DNA here is from genome assembly GCA_007922815.1 of Macrotus californicus. Lineage (NCBI taxonomy): Eukaryota > Metazoa > Chordata > Mammalia > Chiroptera > Phyllostomidae > Macrotus > Macrotus californicus. Next base: position 18,306 of record VMDR010002737.1, read on the forward strand.
ACTCTGTCTTTTTACATTCTGAACTCACTGGCAGGCAGTGAATTGCCTTCAAGATTATTACAGCGTGAAGCTTCTGTTGGCAGAAATAATTTTTTGGAGCTATAAAAATCTTGGCAGAATTTTGAGAAACACACTGGTGGTCCCAGCCCATTCCAAGTGAACATTCTACTAAATCTCAGGAAACAAACAATTTCATCCAGCCTCTCTGCTCACTGCTTCGTGATGTTGGAATCCATTGTACAGTTCAGAAGTCTAATGATCCTGGGAAATCCACAAGAACTGGAGATTGGATTCCCAGTGGGACAGCCTAACTCTTCCAGTAAATGGATCCAATCCTGTCTTTTACTGTGAGCTCGAAAGACTGACTTTGAAGATCTAGAAGTTTCTGTCATGGATGCTGCTTGAAGGAGGATGGTTCCAAAATAATCAAGTGCTTTGTTTGTAGAACAAATGGAGTTTTAATGGCTTGTAATGCCTCTTGAATATTTAAGCTAATAGGTATTTTCCATTAAGGAAATAAGTACACAGTAACAAAGAATTAATTCCAACGACTGACCGTTGTCATAGGCAGTTAATTTACACTAATTCTTGAGTAGAAGAAGCAAATTGCCTAATCCATTAATGGAGTTAAAGGAGGCCATTGTGTCTTTCACTTGTACAAGCCTGCAGGCACCCTCCCCCGGCCTCTGCTGAGCATCCATATGTCTTCCCGAGGTGTTTTTCAGTTTTATTCCATCCATTAAGTGCTCTACTTTCCATCTACTGTTATGCAGTTAGCGATAAAGTTATCCAATATAAAAAGCTTAGATTAAGTATAAAGACTTGGATATTTATGACACATTGACTAGGTCCTTCGAATAAGAACGAGGTCTCGCAGATGGCACGACAAACCTTGTAGGTCACCATTGTGTAGGTCATAAGGACTGTCACTGAGCCCGACTCAGTATGCAGATTTCCACATGTGTAGGACTGACTGGGGGAGGAAGATAGATTTTGTTTTCCCACAGTTGGACAAGGCAGAAGTAAAGGATTCTCAAGAAAGGAAAAGATGGTCGATTTATTTTCCAGTCTTCTGTCAGGACCATAAGAATCATTAACTTGACCTCCCAGCCTCCCCACAAAATCGGCATGTTAGATATCATAGTTTCTGCTTAGAGAGCTTGTCTGAAAATAGGAATTATTTTCGAGGGGCAGGGGCACTATTCCTCGAGTGTTCCCTGCTTTCTGTTTTTCTTTTTAAATGGGAGTTACAATCTTGATAAGACGATCTGGACTGAGAAGAGAGTCCAGCTTCCTGCGTCTTGGACCTGGTTGTGCCACTCACTAGTCTGGGGACCTGCTGAAAGTGCTCCGCTGACCCTGAGCCTCAGGTGCTCAGATCTGAATGTCTACAAACTCGGCCAGATCATTTGAGGGGCTTATTTTTAAAAATTTATTTCTCCCTTAGACAATGGCAATCACCATTAGTTAAAATTCACACCACCACCAAGCTCAAAAAGACACTTTAAATACCCTAATAAAAAATTAAAAGAGAAGATCAAAGTTCTAGAATCTTAATGGGGAACTGGAATAGCCTTACCATGGAAATATATTTTATAAAGTTTAGAACAGTAACTTCCCCCAAATAGTTTTCCCTATGTAAAATTCAGGCATGTGGAGATTGACTTCTTCATACTTTGCCCATAAATGCATTCCTTTGGAATCAGTACATATGAAGTCTCTCTGGAAAGTATCCAGCCATGTAATATGAAAAATGGAGACATTTGTTGAAGAAAATACGAGAAACATTGTACACAAGACAATGATGCCTCAGTCCCCTTCAAAGTAGACACCTTGGGACCTCACACAGTTCTCCTAATCACTATCAGCTGCACCATCATTTTTTTTCTGAATCTCTTCAACAATCTGAAATCTCTTCCCTTTCAAAGGTGATTTTAGTTTTGGGAAAAGCGAGAAGTTGCAGGGTGCCAAATCTGGGCTGTAGGGGGGCTGAGTCACCTGGGTGATTTGATGTTTCACCAAAAAACTCTGCATGAGGTGTGATGCGTGAGCAGGTACGTTGTTATGATGAAGCTGTCAATCACCAGTTGCCCACAGCTCTGTGGCCTGACTCATCGGAACAGTTTCCGTGGAGGAATGTTCAACCTTAACACAAAATTTGATGCAGGTTCATTGCTCTACTTTCTCAGTCATTTTGGATATAATGGCCACACAGTACACATGCTCACTCACCAGCATCTACCACACCCACTGACTGGTACAGTGAAGTTGTCATTATTCATGCATGCATGCACAGCTGCCAGGTTACATGGACAGACCCTGTACAAATTTCTCCAAAATGCTGGTTTTTTATGTACAGTACTTCTGACACCAAGTATGCGGGGTTTTCCACACCAAGCAATTCTCCAGTTGTCTGAGGAAACCAACTGTCGTCCTACAATTTAATTCAATTCTGACACAAATACCCAGGGTTACAGTCAGACCCCACAGGTGAAGGGCTAATTCCCACAAGACTGTCTCCTTCAAGTGCCAGATGCAAGTCTCTTGTCCCCAGGTTACCCACTCTGGATATTGGTGTTTTCCAGCAACACCAATTACTTGATTCTCTGTACCTGCCTGGGTTCTGACACTAACTCCTTGGCCTTAGCCCAGGTAGCACATGTTAAGGGCTCAGCCCCACAAGACTCCCCCATTTCAGACTCCAATCCCAAGTCCAAGCCACCTGTACTTCTGAGCGACCACCTATAAATTGGGGGTTCCTATGACCCCATCCTTAGGTTCCTAATTTGCTAGAAGAGTCCACAGGACTCAGGATATCACTTTATGTTTGTTGGCTAATTATAAAGAATACAAGTCAAAAACAGCCCAGTGGAAGAGACGCACGGGGCCCGGTATGGGAGGTTTGAGCTTAGCTTTCTCCGGGTTTCCAGTCTCCCAACCCCTCAGTGTGGATGTGCTTGCCCACCCAGAAGCATCTCAAATCTTGCTGTTCAAGAGTTTTTGCAGGGCTCAATCTCCAGCCTTCTACCCCCTTTTCTGGAGGTCTAATCACTTAGTGTTTTTGGTGACCAGCCCATCACAGGCCTCACCTTAAGTCCCCTCATTAGCATGAACTCAGGTGTCCCCAGAAGGAGTTTGTTGCGAGCAACAAAAGACACTCCTGTCACTCCCACCCCAGAAATTCCGAGGGTTTTAGGAACTCTGTGCCAAGAATGGGGACAGAGACCAAATGTGTCTCTTCTACCCACACTTCTTGGCTACAAAGTTGGGGATTCCCACAAGAGCTTCTCCGTTTCAGATTAGACAATTTGCTCGAATGACTCATAACTCAGGGCTAAGTCCTGAACTTATAATTACTGGCTTATTATAAAAGATACCAACTCCGACACAGCCAGACAGAAGGGACGCATAGAGCAAGGGATGGAAGTGGGGTACATGGAGCTCCCGCGGCTTGTCTGGGCGTTTATCTTCCCAGAATCTTGATGTGTTCCTCAACCTGAAGTTCCCGGAACCTCATTGCTGAGGGGTTTTTATGGAGGTTTTATTACATAGGCATGATTGATTAAATCCTTGCCATCAGTAATTGAACTCAACCTCCATATCCTCTCCCTTCTCTTCAGGTGAAGGTGGGGCTGAAGGTTCCAACCCTCTGCTCATGTCTTGGTCTTTCTGGTGTCAGGCCTGAAGCTGTGTTGGGGTTCCAGGCACCAGACATCTCCTTAGCACACGAAGGACACTCATCACTTGGGGTGTTCCAAGGGCTTTAGGAGCTGTGTGCCTGGCACTGGGGACAAAGACCATATGTTTATGTTTTATTACATCACAGTGTTCTCCTGATACTTGGGAGAAGACCTCATCATAGTGTGTAGCTCATGATCAGGGAGATAACCAGTCCCACTTAGGTCCCATTGCACTGATACCTCTTTTTTCTGTAAGACTTGTGTGGAGTGTATAACTGTTGTTCACTACTGTATTCTCACTGCCTGCACCTGGCAGGTGATGAAACAATATTTATTGAATGCACAAGGAAATGAATGAACATGATCTCTTTGTGGTCCATGTGCTATTGGGCGTAAAATGTTTAACAGCGATCCCCGATTCACCGTTACTGGGGAGGGAGAGAGATGATTTCCAGTGGTGTGCCACGGAACACATCCATTCTCACCTTACCTCCTCAGAGTAAGCAGCTCTCTCAATCAAAGTGCATTTAAATGATCACCTGCACTGCCACTAAGGCCCACGGTGCCTCCAAAGGTATCACAGCGATTACCGCGCAGGAGAGCCTTGTTTTCACACAGCATTCCTGTTTCCCACCAACACACACAGCCTGGATCTTGTGCAGCAGAGCAAAGCATTCCTTAGGACTCAGCGGATGAGACTCAGAACAGGAGCATCCTTCTTCCACGTAATCAATGAATGGATTGTGTAAAACTATGTCCTTGCATCGGCGACTGTGCTGTGGCTCAGATGAAATGAGATTAAGCCAGGGCTCCCGTTCTCAAGGTGAGGGCTATTCATTACTCACCTTGGTTTAAAGGGCCAGGACACGAATGCACAGGCTATACTGTGGGACTTGAGCCTAAACTTCAGACTGAGAGGTTCATTCTGGGTTCAGTCATCAATGTCTGTGACTTTCAACACCATGTCCCCTTCTGTGCCATCTGTGATGCAGTAGATCCGCAAAGAGGGGTCAGCAACTGTCCTCAGACTTTCTGCAAGCATGCATATGGTGCTTTCTAGGTGGGGCAAGGAAGATTTCTCACTAACTGAAAGTGGTACTTACTTCCATCCCCTGATGATCCTTAACAAGTTTATCAAATAAAACACCACAGGGAAAGAAGAGGAGAAGCAGCATGACTGTAGAAGCTCCCTTAGTTCCCATAAGAACACACAGAACAAGTAGAACACCAAAACTAAAAACCTGGGACACCAGCAACCCTGAAATTTGGCAGCAGGACAGCCCCATGCACCCCAGCATCAGAGTCAGAATCCATGTCCTCAGATGCCATCACCTCGCCCCTCCCACCCCATGTCCTCCTACGACTTTCCCACCATCTTTCTAGTCCTTTCTCTCCTTCCAATTTCCCTCCCTCCCTTCCTCCCTCCCTCCCTTCCCTCCTCCCTCCCTTCCTTCCTTCCTTCCTTCCTTCCTTCCTTCCTTCCTTCCTTCCTTCCTTCCTTTTCTCTGAGTCAAAATGTGGGGAAAGCCACTAACATGTATTGGGCTGCTGCTCTCTGCCTGGCACTAGTGTCCTCTGGAGTCTCCCCAAACCTCTCCCAACATGCATGAGGTTTTCCAAAGTCCCTGTGGTTTCCATGTAATTTTGTTCCTTCCAATAAAGTCAATTTGCTAAAAGTAGACAACTAAATGCTATTTTTGTATCCTTGTAAAACTCCTCATAAATAAATTCATAAATCATATAAATAATATAATTTCTAAATGTGTACCATGATTTTGGTTTGGGACATGCAATTTTTGGAGAGGACACGAAAGGACAGATTTGAATCGAACAGCTGGAGAAACAAGCTAAAAAACTTCAGCCTCTGGATAATACAGAAGCATTTCATGGTGACTTGGAGTTCAGTGACATTTGAAATGATGGCTGTGTGAGCTTTTGCTGTGTTAGTTTCGAGTGGCCCGGACTGTACGTGATTCTCTGCTGCTGGGGCTTCTTCTTCTGCACTTTGCTGACTCCTTCCTGGCTCTCCCACTTGCCTGTGGATGGCACTTCCTGTCCTCTCATTCCCTGGGGCATGTCTCCTGTGCCCACAAGTTTGTCCAAAAATATGCTGCTGAGGCCCAAGTGCACTACTCTGTTCCTGCCTAGTCTCTGGAATTTCAGATCTAAAATTTCAAATGCCTGTATTGTGTTCTCCTGTATTCTAATTAAAAATGTATAGTTCTGCCTCCTCTAAAGCATTCCCGCAAAGCCAACCCACACCCCGCACCCTAACCTCTGACCTCTCTGAGGTTTGGAACACCCTTCTGATTCACCACAACAACCAATGCTGGCTGCCTCACTTGCTGCGGGGGATGGGAGCCCCCAGACCACCTGGTCGGGTAGAGTCAGTGTCCTAGGCAGTTCCCAGTTCTCAACCCTCTTTGGCGTGCAAGAGGAGGAAGGCGGGGGAGGGGGGGGTCTCAAGCCCCTGACCCTCTGTGATGTTGCTGTCTCACTGTGCGCACTCATTCCTGGGTACTGAGGCTGGGCTGTTCAGTGTGCCACCTGGGTGGGATCAATTTAACTGCACTGTTTGATTGGATGAAATGCCCTTCCTGCTGTACTTCCCCAAACCCTCAAGCCAAATGTCGACATCTGTGTGGGGCAGGCCTGGAGCTGTCAGGCCCCCTCCCCTCATCCACCGCTCCCCCTGCCTCCCCCCTGGAGCCCATGTGCCAGAGGGACAGGACTTTAAGACAGGCCACTGACCCCAGAGCCACTGCTGCTGTGTCTTTCATCTCTGTGTCCCTGAGCAAGTTCTTTCTAGGCCTCGGTTTCCTGATCCACAGACTAGACATGATGATAGTAATACCTGCCCATACTGCCCGGGGAGGTAACCTGTGGAGTCCATGGCAATATTCCCAAAGCACTTAGAAGAGTGCCAGCCAGAATAAGCACTACAGATAAAAGTAAAGAGTCAATCGGTGATGCTGACTTGTCTTCTTATGATTTGTTTTTCCTCCTAAAAGCATAAGACAGAAAAACAATGCTGGTCAAGGGAATTAATTGAGGGTTTTGGAGATGCCATTTGTGTTAGTTTGCTGACGAAGCCCAATCGTGGTAGTGGAGTACCACACACTGAGGGGCTTAAACAACAGAAATGTGTGGCCTCGTGGTCTGGGGCCAAAAGTCCAAAATGAAGGTGTGGGCAGGGCTGGTCCCTTCTGAGGCTGCAAGGTGGGGTGCGGGGACGCTGCTTGAGGCCTCTCTCCTTGGCTTGTAGATGGCAGTCTCCCTGTCTCCTCACTTCCACCCTCTCTCTGTGTGCCTGTGTCCACATTTCCCTTGTACCAGGACACCGGTCTCGTTGGACTGAGGTCGCTCTACTGACCTCAGATGACTCTGGTTATCTCTGTAAAGACCCAAAAAGACCCAATCTCTAAGCGAAGTTGATTCTGAGGCCCTGGGAGCTAGGGCTCCAATGTATCGTCTGTGGTGGGGGGCACAATTCAACCCGTAACATGTGACCATTGTCTCGGGCTGTCAGGAATGAGCCCCTGGAGGGCTGTCCTTTCCACCAGCTCTTCCTTCTCCAACATGGACCACTTGCATCTGCATCTGTGCTCTGGCTCCCTTTGGTCTTCTGCCACTTGGAAACTAAGCGAGAGCATGGATTTTTACAGGAGAGCTGTACTTTTGGTTTTGAGGTCATCTCAGAGTGGCATTGCTTTAGGTGGGTTTATTTTTTCTTGTCCAGCCAGATTGCTACAAGGGCTTGGCTTTCTGGATGAGGTTTTTGAGGTGCTCAGATGTGCACAGCAGGCTGGAATCTGGCCCGTGTGAAGGATGCTACAGAGTTGGAGATCAATCATGACTATTAATAATTATCACAGGGTGACTGCTCAGAGTCAATGTCATAGGCAGACTCATTACTCTTCGTAGCATCTGCTCACTGGAAATACAGACATAAGGTCTTAAACGGATCAGATATTTCGAATATGTCTTTCTTTGTCCACCCTCCCACCCCCTGCAACCCCTGCAGAACTCAAATCACTTTGTTGTTAGCCCTGGTGGGACTCCCTGTTTTTCATAGGCCTCCCATGATAATGTGGTCTCTTAACGTACTGGGAAGTCAGGCGTAGTTACTTGGGGGTTCCTGGAGTCCAGACAGGTGAGGGCGATGCACAGATAGAAGCAGCAAGGAGACAGAAGTACGGACGCCAGCATTATTGACTTTTGGCCCTGTGTTCTGGCTTCTTCCCATACTTCATGCAAGTCGACCAAATTTGGAAACTTCTGTCACTGAAGTTTCAGCAAATGTACTCTCATGCAGGTCTCTGCAAGGCCTTCAAGAAGTCCTGCTTGACGTGCTTTTCATTATCCATTGCTGCCCCGAGGCACATACGTGGCTGTCAAAACCCTGACATTTTGGGTGGTTCTACTGTTGGCAGAACAATTGTCAGGGATGCCCCGTGGCTAGGATCCAGGTGTGTGGTGAGTCTAGATGCTGTTTCTCTATCCAGATGAGACCCACTGCAGCCTTGAGCAGAAGAAGACTAAATGTGGGGGTCATGGGATCCCACTTTCCCTGTTACATGTGAGCTTCGGTGAGGGAGAAATGGGCATATCAGGGAGGTTTGCAACCTCTGACATATGTGCTTTGTAACGAGTGAAATTAAAACACAAACAACAGAATAGGAACAGACTCACTAGACACAGAAAACCGACTCGGGGTTGCCAGGGGGTTGGGGGACTTGGCGAAAAATGTAAAGGGATTGAGATGACCAGACTGGCAGTGACAAAATAGTCACAAGGACGTAAAGTACAGCATAGAAAATGCAGTCAATAATAATATTGTAGTACCTGTGGATGGTGTCAGGTAGGCACTGGAAATATCAGGGGGAACACTTCGTAAAGTACCGGATTGTCTGACCACTATGCAGTACACCTGAAACTGACACAAAATAATATTGCATGTAAACTGTAATTGAAGACAAATAAACAGAGAGACAAACACACAACAAACAATAACCCAGAGCCTTGCACTAGTTTACTAGGGCAGCGGAAACAAAGAACCACAAACTGGCTGGCGGCTGGAAGTCTGAAATCAAGATGCTGGGATGGCGAGGCTCCTCCGAGACTCTGCAGAGAACTTGCCTCTTCTCAGCTTCTGGTGCTGTCTGCTGATGTTGGTGTTCCATGGTTCATAGCTGCACCACTTCTATCTCTGCCTCTGTCATCCCATGGCATTGTCCCATGTGTCACGGTGTTCAAATTTTACTTTCCTTATCTGGACACCAGTCCTCAGAAGTAGGGCCCATCCTCATCCAGTTGGACCTCATCGTAACTTGATTACCTCTGCAAAGACCCTAGTTCCCAATAAGGTCACATTCACGGGTTGGGGGTGAATTGGGACTTCAACATATCTTTTCGGAGGGCACAATTCAACCCAGGACACACTTCACCAATCTGCTTGGCTTTCAGAAGTTTTATTACAAGAATGGAAAGTCCTAGAAAATATTGACAATGATCTGACCTTGGGATTTTAAGGTTGGGTTTACAGTGGTCCTGTGCCCTTGTTGATAGGGATGATGAAATAAAATTTGAAATGAGTTTTGTTTTGTAGGGATCACGTTAGTTGCCCAGAATACAGCTACCACGTTGGTTGAACTCTTAGACTGTGGCCATCAAAAGTGGTCAACACCAGCTTTCTCCAGGCCAGAACCACTCAGCCCCACTCAGACCCAAGGCAATGCTTTATAGCTCAGGTGCAAAGCATTTCCTGGTGCTTCTGTGTTCGGGGAGGGAATGTGGGCAGGATCAACTCTTAAAGTGAACAGTTAAGCAAGAAGCACTGATGTTTTGTTTACAATGTTCTTTAAATTTTAGTGAGAGAAAGTTTCATAAAGAAAAAAACTAAATAACTTGGGCAGTGACTGACGTCTACCACTTTTAGGAAGTGACTGTGGTCCAAAGTCACAACCGAGGGAAGCAGACCCTGTCTTCATGGCTTCTCAACACTCTTGACATTGGAGGAGTGCTGGACCCTCATGATTCTGTTCAGCCATCTGGGTAGACACTGGACTGGCAAGAAGACCGAGAGCATATCCACTTCATCTTTTTTTTTTTTTAATATTTTATTTATTTATTTTTAGAAAGAGAGTGAGTGAAAGAGAAAGAGAGGGAGAGAAACATCAGTGTGTGGTTGCCTCTCGCATGTCCCCCCACTGGGGACCTGCCCCACAACCCAGGCATGTGCCCTGACTGGGAATCAAACCAGCAACCCTTTGGTTCGCAGGCCTGTGCTCAATGCACTGAGCTATGCCAGCCAGGGCTCCACTTTATCTTTTGATGCATTTGCTTCATGACCTTGGGCAAAGCAATTTGATTCTCTCTTTTTTAATTTTTCCATATATTTGGCTTCTTTTACCCTTCACCAACTCCCCACCCAGGTAACCACCATCTGGCGTCTGTGCCTATGGGTTTCAGTTTTATATCCCAAGCATGAGTGAAATCATATGGTTCTTAGCTTTTTTCTGGCTGACTTATCTCACATAGCAAAATAGTCCCAAGGCCCATGCATGTTGTCACAAACGGCAGCATTTTGCCTGTTCTTATGGTTGGGTAGTTAGTACTCGTAGCATTTATATGCTATGTCTTCTCTATCCAATCCTCCTTTTGACTCTCTCTACTTTGTGGAGCCCATCAGAAGAAAGCTCACACCAGAAAGTTTCTTCTTCGTTGTTTGGCAAAGAGAAATAGCAGGGCCCTTCGAGGAGTTTATTGGGATCCAGTGCGAATGACATTCTAGGTGCTCACAATGGGCCTCTGAATATGCTCATCAGGGTCTGCAGGGCTCCAGGGCATTATTGAGTAAATTACAACTTTAGGAATAAAAACCAAATATAGCTAAACATAATTATAAAGATCATAATTTTCTGTTAATTTTGTTTATAGGTAACTGGGACTTTCTGAAAACATGGGCTGGAATGATTCCCCTATTCAAGCAATTCTTGCACAGTCCACATCACCGAAATGGTAGGACATGACACCTGCCTTGTAGCAAGTGGTTGAGATTACGGGATGCTTCTTTATGTAAATGTGTGGGGTTTTTTGCATCTATAGTTAATGTCTTTGTAAGGTAAAAATATGTTGACCAAAGCAACCAATTTTGGGGGGATTTTCTCTCAATAAAAATTAAGGTTGCTGTGAAAGAGGAAAATGTATTTTGTTATCACCTGAGGACTTCCAGGGTCTCGGCAGGGGGAGAAAAGAAAAGGGATTCACAAACTGTGTGTCTGATGCTCCTATTGTCAAGCCAATGATTTGTTATTTATTCTCTCATATTTCTTGATATGAAGCCCCCGTGAAGGTGTTGACTCAGCTTGAGCCCTAGGTGTGCGTCCACATTTACAATTCTCACCTCCGGAAATTTGCACGTATCCATTTACTCACATGTTCCGTGCAGCTGGGCTCTTGCAAAGTGTCAGCTCATTGGGACGATGACCAGGAAGGGAGCCTGCAGTCTGATTTTTTCCCATATCTGTCCTTCCCAAGCCTGCTAGGGTGAACTCCCTTTCCCCAGGAGGCAGCTTCCCAACCGCCTTCTGCTCAGGGCCTGCCTTTTTCCCCCAGCCCCGTCAGGTCTCAGAACCGCCCCACTCTGGGACCCCACACTCAGATCCTGGGCAGCATTGCTCTCATGTCCCATTTGTAGCCCTCCCTCAGAGCAGGCCATGCCTCCTCCCCATCTCCCTCCCTCCTCTTCCTCCTGCTCCCTCTCACTCTTCTAGGTATGGCACGGCAATTTGAGATTTTCCCCAATTGCAGTTCTGGTCTCTATAAAAACGGATTCTTTCCTTTGCACACCGGGAAAGGATTTGAATGGCTCCAGCTTACAGACCCAGTTGTCTCAGAAGTTACACAGAGAGCGCACACAGTCCCTGCCCTCAGGCAGCTGAGGGCTGGGGCAGAACCTGAGGAGGCTGGGTGGGGCCACTCCCCACTCCCTCCCTATGCCATCTCCCCTTAGCTGTGTTTCTTCACCCAGAAAGCGAGGATGATAATGTTTGTGTCCTGGGCAGCTGGGAAGATGGGAGGTAACATATGGCAAGCCCTGGCAAGCGACAGCTTTTCTATCATTATTAGGGAGAAGAAAGGTAATCACAAATTGTCATCTAGCAAAAGGTGAGGAGTGCCGTCGGAGAGAGACAGTGTTTTGGAGGTTCAGAGGAGGAAGGGGCTGTTTTTAGTGGGCATGGTTAGGAAAGCCTCCCCTGGAGGAAGTGGAAGTTGCTCTGGGTCAGGAAGAAAGGTGGGGGCTGTGTGGTGGCTGTACCCCATTGCCTTGGCCAAGCTGGAACTGCATGTCCCAGAATTCCCCTCCTGTGTGGGGTTGAGTTAGGGGCCACAGGGCATTCGCATGAGGTTTTCAGGGTGAAGGAGAAGGTCCTTCAGCCCTCGGGAAGTCAACACACAGGGTCCTGGCACTGGCACGGCTGTGCACGTTGTCCTCATTTGCTGGTTCTGACGGGCCGGGTTCCACTGAATGTCCGCTCTGCTCCTTCAACTCCTGGGTGCGGGTGGGGGGCTTGGCTCCATGGAAAGGAAGGGCAGCTTCTCCTGCAGGACACCTCTGCCACCTGTGAGTGAAGTCGGAGGCAGAGGGTGAAAGAGACTAGCTTCAGACCTAAAGGACATGTGCCTTAACACCTGGGGAAATGCGGGAGGGCCTCGAGGGGCTTACAGGCACGTTCGCCTCTCTGTTCCGCTCTTGCAGATCAAGTCCCCTGGCTAAACCACTCTCTTATCACACGGACCAGGCGCAGGGCCTATGTCCTGCTGGAAGCAGGCTTCCGTTCTCTGCCAGCTACAGAGCTATTCAGGCAAGCCAACACCATCCTCCGGTGGGAACTGGGGGTCCCCTCACCCTCTTGTTACTACAGAGCCTGCCACCCACGGTTGCTGCTAGTTCACTCTGTTCTCCACTCTCACGTGGCTCTGAGTGTGGTGCCCCACGCCCCTGGGCTGTAGGTGTCTGTGGTTAACGAGCTGCTCTCTGCCTCCTGTGTGCTGTGTCCGGTGCCATGAGCGTGACCATCCCCATCACTCTACGGTGGAAATGCCTCCCTCCCAAACAAGGTGCAGTGGTAGTTTTCAAAGCAGAGCCTGCACAGGTTCCAGCCTGTTCTCATGGGTGCCAGGTCCAGCTCGTGGGTTCCGCCTGGCCTTGCGCTCTCCCCATCTGTACCCACTGTTCCTTCCCCATGGCCCCGCTTGTGGACCCGAAGCACCAGCTCCACACACAACGACCACAGCCTGGCAGGGACCATTTAGCCAGCTTCTAGAACTGCATGCGCCAGGGAGCAGTTCAGGTAGCTCACTTTGTCCCTGGAGGCTCCTTTCTGTAAGAGGTTCTGGCACATAAAAGTGCAGGCAGACAATGGAAGCGTTAGGGCCTGCAGGGGACATTTGGGCCCCAGCAGGGGAGAGGGAAGGGTATTTTTAGGGGGAGGGAGACTTGTGTATGTTGGTTGACAGAGAAGAAAAGAGCCAAAGGAAAGGGAGAGGTCAAATGCGTAGTGAAAAATCACTTGCAAACGGGAACCTGTTTTGGAATCTTGGCTACACATTGTAGTAGTTCGGTTACCCTGCACAAGACATTAAACCTCTCTGAGCTTCTCTTTCTTCATTTGTGCAACTTCTGGGGATGGCAAGTCTATAGCACAAGCTTTTTTGAAAGGTTCTACTGGTAAATGAAGAAGACTTTGCATAATATGTCACTACTTCCATAAACAGGGACAGTCTGCAGTGCTTACAGAGGCCCTGTTCTCCACAACGAGGTATCTTAATTCGCTTACTTGTATGTGCTGAATGTCTTTCAATTCACTTAATATTCCAAGCAGCACTGTGAGGTCACTCCTGGTATTATCTCTACTTTATGAATGGGGCACAGAGAGCTTCGTAACTCACCCAAGAACTCAGAGCTAGCAGCTGGCGGGGAGGCTGGCTCCACAGTCTGGGCTCCTAACCAGCAGGCCACATTGTCTCAGGCTGAGTGAGCTTTCAGGATAAAAATTGATTATGTGGTTGCCTGACTAGCTGATTGAATGCCGGAAACAAAAGCGAATCAAACGGCGGAATCCACAGCCCAAGTGGAGCCTTTGAAGGATGAAGAACAAGAGGGGACAAGATGAAGCTGCGAGGGGACAGGACCACTCTCTGAGCACCTGCATCCAGCTGCACCTGAAGCTGATCAGGCCTGTTCCCGCTTGAGTTGACACAATCTCTTTCCTGCTTAAATGAAGGAGGGATGGGTATTTGCCCACTTGCCCCTGAAGAATGGTAACTGGCCTGCTCATGGCGTTTGAGTCCGGTGGGGAAGAAAGGTGTGGTGGCCATTCATTTCATGGTAGCAACCCGTCCCTGTCTAGCTGTCCGTGTTCACTTCCCAGGGCTGCCATAATGAATTACATCAAACAATGGGAATTTATCCTCTCTTGGCCCTGGAGGATGGAAGCCTAAAATCAAGGTGCCCTCCTGACGGCTTCAGGGGAGAATCTGTTCCTTGCCTCTTCCAGCTTCTGGTGATTCTGGGAATCCTTGCTGTTTCTTGTAGGTGCCTCACGGGACCTGTGTCTCCGGCATCACATGGCTGTTTCCCTGTGTGTCTGGGTCTCTTCTCCTCTTATAAGGACATGAGTCATGTTGGAGCAGAGCCCACCCTAATGGAGTATGACTTCATCTTAATTTGATTACAGCCGTGAAGAGTCTATTTTGAAATAAGGTCACCTTCATAGGTGCCAGGGTTAGGACTTCCACATAGTCTGCGGGGCTGGGGGTGGGTGGGCATGATCTTCCCACTGCACCCTCATAGCTTGTTACATGTGGCTTATGTGGCAGGGGACCATCTTGATATTTTCCTCTCATTTCCTCTTACCTTTGCACAAGTATTCAGGCAGCTTCCTGTCTCCCAGGTCCCATGGGAAAGGATGACACTGTCTAGAACAAAGGCAAAATTCTTTACTTGGAGTCCCAAGCAGGCCCCTGAAATCTACTGTAAAGATAACAGTCTGAAAACCAAGGGATTTTTGATGTATGAGAGCCGGGGTTTGTTGAGAAAGGATTTGTGAGTTTCGACAAGAAAGCTTAGAGGGCAGAGCACAGAAAGTATGAAATAAGCCCAAATCCTGGAAAGGATACAGAATATAATACAACGGCAGCTTTCCAACTAGTTGCAAAAAAAAAGAGATTTGATAAGCAAGAAGTTTCGGAGGCAATGAGGTTAGAACAGAGCTCTGGGAAGTTACCTGAGGTGGCCTCAGACAGCCTGCCTCCTTCCAGAATTAAATCTCTAAAGAGGCAAAAATCATGCAGTGAAATTCAAGGAACCCCAAAGCGTAGTCTGGGAGCAGTGCAAGCCTCTGAGGATGGGGCCAGAGCTCATGGCCTTGGGGTAGCTGATGACCTAAGGTTGAGGGAGGCCTTTAGCGGAAGAAGTCCCAAGGCATCCAGCGAGGAGCAGGTCCTCAGGTGGACCAGAGGACCCATAAGGTCAGAACAGTGGAGTACAGAGGCCATGGCAGGGACCACGGACTTGGACAGTGGCTGTCAGCATGGAACACCCACAGACCACAAGGGACAGTTTCCCTGAGAGTAAGGCCCGTCCTCACCCCAAGCCCTGTCCTCTGTCCTGAGCCCTGTGTACGTTCTCTCTACCCTTTTTCTCACCCCCACCCCAAACTTAGATTGCCACAAAGGCAGGGAGAAGGGCAGAGCAGGGGGGAATCCTCCAGTTGGAAAACTGCAATACCTACCTTCACAGGCTGAGTTCTAAATTGGAAACAACCAATTGTCTGAATTGAGTTTTTATTTTCAGTCATCAATTGAAATGGAGGTGGAGTTCAATCATGGAGAAATAAAACTATTATATCTTTACAGATCTGAACCTTTGGAATACATGTATTAGTTACCTATTGCTGTGTAACAAATTGATACATACCTAGTGGCTGAAAATGATATATTTTGATGATCTCACAGTTTGTCAGCCAGGATTTGGGGTATGATATAGCTGCTTCTCAGCTCTGAGGTCTCACCAGGCTGCAGTGAAGGTGTTGACTGGGGCTGAGTCTCATTTGAACGCTCCAAAGGAAAAACTCCACTTTCAAGCTGTCTCTGGTTTTCAGTAGAAATTTGTTCGCTTGTGCTTGTAAGACCGAGGGCTAAAGGCTGCCTGCAGCTTGTAAGGACCACCTGCTGTTCCCTGCCACGTGGTCTTCTCCCCCACATGGCACATTCCTTCTCCAAGGCCAGCTGGAGAGTGAAAGAGAGGCAGATTGTAACATGATCGTGGGAGTGACATACCATCACCTTTGCCACATTCTATCTGTGAGAAGCAAGTGACAGATCCTGCCACACTCGAAGGAAGGAGATTACACACAGGGGTGAATATCAGGAGGCAAAGATTGCCGGTGGTCACGTCAGGGACTCCCTGCTGCCATATGTGACATCTCAAACTTGCTGTCCGTGTGCAGTGTCTGCACGAAGTTTCCATTTCAGTGGATGGGTTTAGCTGTTTTCGGGGAAGTCTTTTGTCAATTTCATCAAGTTCTGTTAAGAACCTCTCTGCGGAATTTTATATGTTGGATGGGTAATTCCCCTCTAACTGCTGAAGGATGGAGAACGTGAATAAGCAGGACCCCGTCGCTACTGAAGAAAGGATGACTTCCAAGGCGTGCCACAGTACCACACACCACTGGCTCTAAATGGAGTGGGTTTTTTTGTTTACTCAAGTGCTACTCAATGTCGACTAGCTATTGGAAAAGGGTCCAATGCTTGAGAAACAAGGACTTGCTTTGATTACTTTCGTGACATTGAGTAAACAAGAAATAAATGAGAACATGAAGCTACATGACATTAATGATTATTTAGCAGTTTTTTAAAAAATATTTTATTTATTTATTTTTAGAAAGAGGGTCAGGGAGAGAGAAAGAGAGGGAGAGAAACATCAGTGTGTGGTTGCCTCTCACACATCCCCCCACTGGGGACCTAGCTCTCAACCCAGGCATGTCCCCTGACTGGGAATTGAACCAGCAACCCTTTGATTTGCAGGCCCATGCTCAATCCACTGAGCTATGCCAGCCAGGGTTATTTAGCAGTTTTAAGGATGTGTCTTTTAGGGAGATAGTGGAACAGTTTCTTTC
Organism: Macrotus californicus; assembly: GCA_007922815.1. NCBI lineage: Eukaryota > Metazoa > Chordata > Mammalia > Chiroptera > Phyllostomidae > Macrotus > Macrotus californicus. The sequence continues at coordinate 35,170 of VMDR010002737.1, forward strand.
AAAATTGAAGCTGTAAGTACCGTCATCTATACATTTTTGGTAGACATTCTTTAAGAAGTGGCTTTGATGAGCTCCTCACTCATCTCCCTCCCCTTCCCCTTTCCTCTTCTTTAATATTTGTTAATAGAATGAGCTTTATGAACCAAACTGGATCAAATAGGCAGAAGATATGATAAAAAATTTGAAAAAATACACTGCACAGAAAGGAAACTGCATATTCACATACGAGCTGCTGGGCTAGAAATTGATTTCAATTTCATGGGCATTTACCCGTTCAAAGGCCCCATGGTAGGGTTGCCTTCGGCCTACATATACATATTGAACAGCTTGAATATTGAACCAGCGCTTGGCATGATGGAAAGGGATGCTTGCTGGGACATTATCCATTGACAGGTGCTCCTTGGCACACATGGCATTAATAAATGGGTCTAAAAGAATAGCTCATCCCAGCAGTTGTCATTTATTAAGAACCTAGTATGTGCCAGGCACTGTTCGAAGCTTTTAGAAGCACTAACTCACTTCATACTCCCGGTGTCCCTCAGAGGAGTTACTATTATTTCCCCTGCTTCACAAATAAGGAAACTCGTGGGGGAGAAACTGGCCCACGGTTATGAGTGTACTCACCGTGGGGCCCAGATCCGGAACCAGCATCCTGACTGCAGAGCTCAGGCTTTTAACCACTTGGCTTGGAGTTTCCTGAAGGTTAGTGTGCATGGGTTAGTCAGTGCGGGAGTCTTTGGAGCGGCTAAAGGAAAGCAAGTAAGTCTCTGTGCCCTGTTCCCTTAAGTCCTGATTCACAGCCTGACGGGAAGACCCGGCGTGGTGTGTGTCAGGGTGGCGGAGCTGTTTCTGTCTGTATAATGAGATTCTAATGAAGCACATTCTCCCATATGTGTTATTTTTGGTCCAAAGACTAGGTCCTATTAGCTTTGTGTGAACTGCCATCTTTTTTTGGTCCTCTTTTGAAACACTGTGCTCAGCTCACGTCAACAGTCTCTTGCCGCAGGTGGTGGAAATGCGGGGCTCCTTTCGGAAGAGAGCTGGGGGATGAATCAGCACGTCGTCTGGTGCCACAAAGGAGCCTTGACAGGAAGCCGAACTCGAATTTCTGGAAATGGTGTTAAAGGTTCCACATGTATTGCAAGACTATAAATATCTCATCTTCTGTCTTTGAAAGCCCTCCCTGCTAGCCCAAATGTCGGTCGCGTTAGGTTAGAAACCTGGAAAGGACTTTGTGATCAAAGAGAGTGCTAAGAGTGGATGCTTTTGGCTGGCTGCAGCCCCGCTGGAGAAACCAGCTTCCCCTCCTTGGTTTCAAAGCTCCAGCTCTTTCACCTCTTCCCCAGCCTGTCAACCTGGATGGAAATGTCCTTTGCCGAGTGTCTGCTTTGGCAGTGTCCTGCCAGGTCTTCATTTGTGAGAGGCCCTGGGAGAGAAGGTTAAGCCAGGACAAGCCTCCATGTCACTGGCCATTGGACACAATGGCAGGGACTCTCGTGCTGACTCCTGTTGGCCTGCACATTGGCTCACGGGCAGCTATGGAGCCAAGACCATTGGAAGCTATGGAAGAAGACCACTTCCCTGGTGCTTCAGAAGAGGGTGACCAAAATGAGGGCTACAAGGGGCAGTGGGATCGGCCACAAGGATGCCAACTGTGGCCTCAAGGGGAGCAGCTGCAGAGGGCAGAGAAGATGGGAGGAAAACAGGTTGTGAGGGAGGGGGGCCCCAGGGTACGGTTCTTCAAGATGCGGCACCGGGGAGCAAAGGGAAGACCTAGGACAGTGTCTCTAGTCGGCGGAGGGTGGTGGAGGGATTTCTTTTCTCTTGGTGGAAGAGACCTGAATACGTTTACATACGGATATGAGAAGACATCCAAGTGATGGGGGGTGGGGGCGGGGAAGGTCTTTCCAAGGCAGGAGAGGTCGAGATCCAGAGAACAGATGGAGAGGTGAGCGGTGACTGGGTGGGGAATGCGTTTTCTACTGCCCCGAGAGGCAGGAACAAGGAAGGGTGCAGCTCAGAGGAGTCTGGGGGTGTGTGCAGGAAAAGGGGAACATACCTTCCAGGGTCCCCTGTGTTCTGGGTTGTCTGTCTGCTCCCAGTGTGGAGAGGTGCAGGTTTGCAGAGGGTCCTGAAGGGTTAGCCTGGCTGTTGTAGGCCCAGGTTGGCATCAGAAGTTCTGGCCTCACAGGAGCCTCCGTAGCAACCCTGGCTCACAGTGCCGAGAGTGAGAAGGAACAAGTACCTGTCTCCCCATGTGTCATGCGGGGCAGTGGGTGGGCCAATGTGAATGACAGGGGCATACTCACCGAGGACAAACTGCCAGCCTTTTCCCCAAGGCGGCAACAACACACATCACTTTTCTGCTGATTAGTACACAAGGGTTACCAGCACAAACTCAGACATCTGCTAAATATGATGTTTGGCTAGTGGCTACCCAAAGAAGAGTTTTATTTCAAAAGGCCTAAGGGGAGATCCATCTTGTCAACACCAACATGTGAGATTTTATGAAACATGCAGTGAAGTCTCTGTGACCTGGAACCTTCAAATAATCAGCTTTCTTTACGCCCCCCTCCCCCGGAAAAAGAGCAAACACACAATAATTTGCTAAATTTAGGAGTTTATTAAAAAGGTTAAAATCTCTCTTAGACCCCGGACTCCTGGACATTTGGAGCATCCTTTTTACATTCTACAAAACATCTGAAGGCCGACATGCATTTCTTGAGCATCACTTAAAAACATTGACCAGTTTTGGCTGATGCCTGTGCTGGGCATAGAGATACAGAAAAAAAGAATGGATGAAATGTACCCTTTGCCCCTCACACACACTTCCGAGGAGCCCAAGTATTTACCCAATGAGGTTGACATCGCGCTGGGAGGGACTTAGAGATCTTCTGGGCCAATCAATGGCCAAGCATATGATCTCCAGGTGAATTCTTGAAATTGTTGGTGCTGGACCTGAGTCTTTCTGTGCAGTGTTCTTGCCATCACACCATGTACCTGGCCAACCCCCAATCCTCTTATAATCTGACATCTTTAAACAAACAAGATTTTTCACATTCGGCATAATGGGCACATGAGGCAGGCAAGCGGGCAAACACAACTGGAGAAGAGCCTTTGACAAGGATGGACCTGGAAGGTTTCCAGTTAGCTCCACAGCCACATGAGTGTATGCTCTGCTGGACTTTGTTGGATGAATTTTCATCATACCTGGTTCGATACCAAAGACTGTACTCCTCCTAATGGAAACACCAGCACCTGATACTGAGGATTCTTTCTTGCCACATGAGTGGGCTGAATGTCTTCCACTAAGGTCTACTATACTGAAGATCATAAAGAATTTTAAAAGAAGTGGAAGTTTTAGTAGAACAGCAACATCCCTTATCATGTGGCAGAGCAGTCAGAGAACTAGGTGGAGTGTTGGACTGACATTACATCGAAATACAGTCAACCCTAAGTACACACCTTTCCCTGGCTTGTGCTTTGCTTTGCAAGTGCAGAGTGCGTCTCCTGGGCCTGTCATCAGGTCACCTACCTGGGCGATGGCAGAGCAGGCTCTCACCTTGGATAAGAAACAGATGCTGAAGGGTTGCTGGCAGGGTAGGGGGAATGTGTTTTCTTTGTGTATCACCAAGTGCGGGCAGGGTGGTCGCATGGAGGACGGTGCTCCCACTCAGGGCAAGGGCCCTTGTCTCCCACATACCTGGGAGTTGAGTGCCAGCTCAGCACCCCAGTACCATCATCTCCCCATTTCAGAGGTTGCACCTTCCTAAGACACTCAAAATTCTGGATCTGGAAACAGGAAGCAGCTTTTTCATAGGTTGCTAAAACATTTCTCCACCAAGTGGGAGGGGGAGGTCCCTTCTACTTAGTGAGTCACTCCGCCCTTAGGGGAACCTCAGAGGATGAAGGACCCGAGACCATCACTGAATTAACTCTTTGAGAACATACCCACATGCAGCATGGCTGGAAGTGCTGCTTCTGTCTGATTGCAGTGCAGGGTGGACCGGGTAAGCAGCCTGGTGGGAGTCTGGCTCCAGACCCTGCTGTCCCTAAGGACACTTCTGAGCACCTTCCCCCAAGCACACACATAAATGTGTGTCCCCATCATTGCTTTCTGCATGGAAGGGTTATCTCTTTGAGGGAGAACACAGCCCTCTCCGGCAGGCGCAATGCCAGGAATTGTAAACACTGCCTTTTCTTCTCGCAGCTGCTTCGAAGTTTCTGGGATACAGAGAGCTTTCTTTCTTTGCCAAACGTTTCTTGGAAGATGAAATAGGTGCCCCTTGCCCTGTGCTCAGAGCTACTTTCTCCAAGTTTTTTCCTTCAGAAAGTGAAAGACTGAAAAGAGGAAAAGACAAAAAACAATATGCTCACTAAATTGCAAAAACTGTGAGTGAGTGGATCACACCCAGGCATGTAAGCTGCAGCTAGTCCTGGTACAGAGTGGAGAGTAGGGCTGGTGCTGCCCGGGTCTAGTTGGTTATTGTCAAGAGCCGTAGAGGGTCTCAGGTCCTTCTCACACGTGACCGCTAACAAGTCGGCCTGCCACGATTCCGTGGATGCTGGTGGAAGAATCAGGACTCCCGAGTCAGGGACTAAACATGTTATTACGGCCCAGCAATTGGCGTGGATCTCCTTGTGTCCTCAAGGCCCACAGGGTAATGCAGACCCATCCTGGTGGCACACTGTGCCCACAGTGGGTTTGTGTCACAGCCGAGAAACCTTGAACTTAGAAAACCTACATTTTTTTTCCAACCAACATTTATAGAATGTCTTCCATGGGCCAAGTACTGTTCTCGGAACTGGGGGGCACAAATGAACAAAACAAAGAATTCTGTCCTCATGGAGCTGACATTCTAGTGGCAGAAGACAGAAAATGAAAAGTGAGTTAATTGTATAGTAAATTAGAGATGATCAGGGTAGGGACAGAGAGCTACAGAAGACATGGGAGGTGGCCGGAATGCCAGGACGGGCAGGATGTGGTATTAACTAGGGTGTTCAGGGAGGGCCTCACTGAGATCCAATTGGAGTGAAGATCCAAGAGGGTGGAGGGGCCTGCCCGAGACCACCCAGATGGACAGAGAAGATGAGGGTTGGAGCGCCCATGTCCTATAAGGCCTATTGCCAGGAAACCCCAAACATTTAAAGAGGGGCTGCTGGCAAACCTACCAATGTTTGCGTCAGAGGGAGACCTGGTGTTTATTACCCTGACCAGCAATCACATCTGCCTTTGCACAGCAGAGTGGCAGATCTCTGTGTTCCAGGGTTATCTGCTCTGTTCTGCCCATACCCTTGAAGAGACAGTGCAGGACAGGATCTGTCAACTGCCCCGCTCAGAGGATGCACACACCTGTTAAAGACCTATGAAGGAGAGTCCCTTAATGGTCATTCCCCACTCCCATGCTTGCTGACACTTGAGTGACCCAAGGAACCCTGAAGTCCACCCAGTCTTCAGCCCCAACTCACCAGGATGAGGGGCTCAGCCAGGATCCTGCCCTCACTGATCACTTCTGTCCTAGATCAGGCTCATCCAGCTTGGACATTCCTTAGGCTACTCAAGAGCCTGAAACACACACACACACACACACAGGAGCGAAGAGACCCAGTTTTCCCCAGGCCCGAAGACTCCTTGACTGAAGCCCTTGTAAGAGGTTACGAGCTAGGTTTCTAAGAGCTGCAGAGACCTTTCCTCCACCCCAGTCTCATCCCTATGGCTCTGTGTTTGACGGCTCAGCTTGGGCCTGTGGAGTGGAGGAGTCACATGGGGCTCAGGACCCCTGGGTATTAAATTGTTGCCACTTAGCCTTCCCAAATGACCTGCAGGGAGCTGATGATACCCTCTGGGCCATGTTCTTTACAGAGTTAAAAAAGGCTCTTGAATAAGGGCATATTGTTAAGTTCCCTACCAGAGGTGTCCAACCTGTGGCTCACAGGCCTCATGTGGCCCAGCATGGCTGTGAATGCAGCCCAACACAAAATCATACATTTACTTAAAACATGATGATATTTTGTTGTGATTACATGTCACAGTATATTTAATGTGTGGCTCAAGATAACTCTTCTTCTTCCAGTGTGGCCCAGAAATGCCAAAAGGTTGGACACCCCTGGAACCTTTCTGCACAGATGACCTATAACTCACTAGTCCTTGGATTCTCAGTCCTAGTCCAGTCCCTGGAGGCTGTCTGCATGCTTTACCATTGCTGGAACTAGGTTAACAGCATCCATGCCTGTTCTGGAAGGCCTCGATCATTTCCTTACAAATCTCATGAAGCTCCTGGCATACAGGGAATCAAGGTCCCAGGCCAGAGGGACCTTAATCGGGTGGTGGTCTCCTGCTTACAGGGCAGGGCAAAAGTAGGGCTGCAGGTGCTCGTATGAAAAATACAATAATTAATAGATAATAATAATACAAGAACAAACTCTGTGTTTCACCTACCCACAACTGTGAACCCGCTTTCACCCCACCCTGTATTTTAAGGGCAGTTTAAACAGAGGTGTGTTTTCTGTGTCTTAAGAGGGGATCAAGATTGGTAGCAAGATGGGTATCAAAGATGAAGGGACTGGAGCTTGTCCAGTCTAGCCGGTGACCACTTGGTATCACCTCACTTCCATCTTTGCCATCCTCTACTTCTCCACCCTCTTTTCTTTATGGGTCATCACAGCAGACATGGACACAAGTAGACATGTAAACTGATTGGAGGCATTTGGGTTCCTGTAGCTGTACGAGCATAGCTTATTGGCTACACATAAAGACCTCACTCATTTCAGGAGGTGGGCATTTTTCAGACCGCCAACCAGATGGATGCCTCAGAGGAAGCCCTGTCCATTGACCCAATAGCTATTGCCTACTGACCCTTGAGTTATTGTGCAGAAAATGAAGAATTTATCCGAGTTTCACCATGCTAAGGTGCAGCAATCTGGCTACAGACCTTGGGCTGATAGGATGGCTCCTCAGAGACACTATAAATCAGACTGGAGACAGTCAGAGGTCCAGAGGAAACTTAATTATTATTACTCTCAAGAATGGCCTCTTAAATATACAGTGCCCCTTTAATCCACAGATCTGCACCTCTTGGTAGACAGACGCGAGCACTGGGCCCCAACTGGAGAGGCAGGGAGGTAGCCTTTTTGATACAGTGTTTACATGTCAAATTCATTTTAATGAGCATTTTCAAGGCAGAATTCTTGAAAGCAATCCATTCCAGAGGCAGACATGATGTAGAATTTTTTATTTTTGCACAGCTTGAGAGAAAAATTTAAAAAAAGGGGGTAAACTAAGTTGGGGGAATATAGAAGTTTTAGACTGGAGAAAGATAGAGCTTTAATTTTTCTCAGAAAGTAGCATTTCATTTCTTTTGCATAAAAAAGCAGTCTTTGAGGGTGCAAATAATCAGCTGTCAACATGGATTAAATTCTGAAACTGGAGCAAGGAAAAAATAAAACCCCACATCCGTGGAGTCACCTAGTGTTTGTAGCAGCAGGCAGTCCTGACAAGGTCCTGGGCCCATTGTGTGGGCGCTCAGTGCCGCTGCATTTAAGTGGGCACATGGGCCTGCCTGGGAAAGAAACAAAACGAGAGAGTGGAAAAGAGGGAAGGAAGGAGGAAACTATAATAGATAGGAAAGGAAGAAGAGGGGGAGTGAGGAAGAAGAGGAAAGAAACGTCCCAACATGTTCCCAGATGGGAGTACCTGGAACCAGCCTGTGCCTCGGGGGGACGGTACACGTGCAGCCGATGATGTGGGCAACTGAGCGGCCGTGGGCATTTGTTTGCTCACGTTTTCTGTCCCAAACCAAACCTCTGACGGGGAGTCCTGGCTATCTCTCCCTTTCAGGGAAGAGAGTCTGGAACGGTTGTTTGGGAGGACTACATCCTCTTTCTAAAGCACATTGTGCAAGGGTCATAAACGAAGAATGCAGTCCATGTTGTTTACGAAGGTCCCTGTGAGGATGAGCCCCGTGGTAAATGACTTAAACTAGAGGAAGGAAAATCAGCTAGATCAGAGGGACATCACTTACTATCGACTGGTTTTCCTCTGAGTACCTGGGAGTGAATCAGAGGCAGCAACTACTAAGGTGGTCTACTGCAAATTGAGATGCCAGTCACAGAGCCACAGGACAGGTCCCAGGGGTAGGACACATGGATGACTTTTGGTCCTCCCTTCCTTTCTCCTGCAAGCCGGGGCTAAACAGGGCTCTAGAGCAGTGGTCGGCAAACTTTTTCTGTAGTGGGCCAGGTGGTGAACATTTCCAGCCTTGCAGGCCATACCATCTCTGCTGCAACTAGCTACTCAATGCACCACCGTGGCACGAAACAGACAAAACAGTGTTCCAATAAGACTTTATTTATAAACATAGCAGTGAGCTGGATTTGGCTTACAGGCCATAGTTTGCCAACCTTTGGTCTAGATAGAGGGTCAGCAGGCAAAGTGCATGGCATCTGGGAGGCTTAGAATACCTGGCCAGCCCGTATGACAGACCAGCTGCATATTCTGCACTTTTCCCAGAAATTCCCAAGGAGTTCAGAGTGTAGGTAGCCTCACTGGTTTATCAAATTGGATCCTGGGGTCAGCCCTGGTGTTTTCAAACACCAGCATCCATGGGAAGAAGGACTCAGCAATCAGGAGCAGACGAGAGAAGTAGACATTGAAATAAAGGCAGACGACCTTTTCTTCTTTATTTCGCTTAGACAAAATGCAAAGAGTGTCTCTTTAAATTAAAAAATAAACAAAAAAGGAAACCAAATCGATTCCCCCCCTCCCCTTCACTGACGGCACTCATCCTAATTAACAACAGAAGCAGGTCAGATTGGGGACCCAGTTTCTAATGGGAAAGAAAGGTGTGCAAATGTGACTAAAGTTTCCCCTTGCCCACGAAGCAACGTTCCCTGTAAATTCACCAAGAGCGTTGTTGTTTTTCCTATTTTCTTTCTTGACGCGCGTGTGACAGAACTTCCAGTCAGAAGGTTTCATCAGTCCCCCATGCACGGTGTAGAAAATCAGTAAAAATGCAATAGCCTGTGAAGATCATAAAACTGGACTTCTTTCCCAAAAAATCAGATGCCCAGGCGGATGGAGCTCACACTCAGACAGAAAAAAAGCAGGAGAGTCTTTGCACTGTCTGTGGTTTCAGTAGTTTCTCTGTTTTTTTTTTTTTTTAATATATTTTGGCAATTTTCTTTAATTATAAATATTGGAATTCCGTAAAAAAAAGGTAGCTTTGATTGAATTTTTTAAACCGTATTTACAACCGCCGTCCAGTCATGCCGTTTGTTATACCAGGGTGTACGATTTTGCGTACGGATTGTTTCCTTTCAAATGGCCCCGGGAGTCGAGCAGCGATTCTTGGGAGCTGCTCATTTTAGCTGCCTGTCCCAGCTCTGCCCCTTCTCGCTGAGGTAATGTGGCCACGGCCCCCTGCTGCCACTGCTGTCCCTCTCGGGTGGAGGATGTGGAGGAGGAGGCCTCCATGGGGATGGGCTCGAGGACCGTGGGGCGCTTCAGGGTCCGGCTTTTCTGGGGCTCCAAGCACGCCTGCCCTAAACTCAGGTCCCTGCTGGTGCTTGGACCGCTTCGGTTCAACAAAAAGTCCATTCTAAGGTATGGAGGCAAGTGTATGAGGTCACCTGCAAAGAAACACAGAGCAGTTAGTTGGTTTCCTCATGCGGGGAGTGGGTGCTGAGTGCCCCTGTGCACACGTGAAAGGCCATTCAGGGCTCAGAGATGGAAATGTCCCTGCCCCTGTGTGAGGTTGTCAAGACCCCTCATCAGAGCTCACCGCAAAGGCGGGTGGGATCCTCCTCACGTCTAATGGGCTGGCACGTGAATTTGGCTCTTCAATGGCACACTTTCACCAGACAAATAGAGGGAACAAGATTCTTCTAGAGCCCACAACAGAAAGGACAACTACGTCAAAGACCACGGTGCACACCAGGGGGGAAGTGTGCTTGACCAAGTCCCACGTGTGATGGGAAGTGCTCGGGGAGCACAGGGCTCGAGGAAGGAGGCAGGGGCGACAAGGAAAAAGTAATGGGGTTCTGGACCTGGTCTTGGCAGTTTCACAAAACTGGGTGACCCTGAAACTACCGGGTTTCTCTGACGGCTTTTGGTGAAAATGTCTCCAGGAAATCAAAGGTCCTTTAACTCCATGTGCCTCCATACAGTGCACTGGATCAAAGGCAAGCCCGATAATAAATGCCTTGACAATAAATTGGCATAACACTCTTAGGGAAAGAAATGACATAATTTGGCATTCTTGTGAAAAGGGTTTTTGTAACTTGATGCATTGGATGCAGGCTCAGAAGCAACAATGGCAATGAGGTCTGTCATTACAGATGCTAAGTCTGAAGGTTCAAGTACATCTTGTAATATACATGAGTTTTGTTCCTGAAAAATGGAAGTATTTAATTGAAAGGAAAATGAAGCCTGGTATCCCGAATGCCTTTTATGATGACACTGAAAATTCTGTTTATTTACGAGAATGGATGTATTGTTCATTTTTCTCTATTGGGGGTTAATTATTTGCAAACAAATATGTATCATGAAAGCATTAAGAGCTGTCATTAAAAACTAAACTGGAAAGTTCCTTTGCAGTGTGAAGAGCATTTTACATATGACTCGGCATATTCTAATTTACTAGATTTGGAAATTTGTGACTTTTTAGATCTTTGATTTTCTGAAAGTGACTGTATTCCTAAGAGCCTAATAAGCAAATTATATTAATTTGCCCTTTTATTTATTAACAAGATTATGGTTTAAAAAAAAAAAAACTTGACAAATGTGGAATTCATTGACCTCCAGGGTCATTTAAAAATGTAGGTTAAGAATTCGCCCTGGCTGGGGTGGCTCAGTGGATTGAGCACCAGCCTGCGAACCACAGGGTCACTGGTTCGATGCCCAGTCAGGGCATGTGCCTGGGTTGTGGGCCAGGTCCCCGGTAGGGGGTATGCAAGAGGCAACCACACATGGATGTTCCTCTCTATCTCCCTCCCTTCCCCTCTGTCTAAAAATAAATAAAATCTTAAACAACAAAAAAGAATTCCTCGTGCTGTTTCTGAGACCCACCTAAATCTTGAACACTTAACATATTTGTCACGTGTGGTCACAGATTTGGGAATGAGTTTCTACCCAGCAGCTCCCACCGAATGAACAGGCCTTATTAAACCCCTGGAAAGCAATCATATTTTGGCTCCAGCTGGATCGCAGGACACTCAGGTCCTAGATTACATGGAACAACTGTGTGTGAAATCAAAAGACAAAGCCCATGATAGCCGCTGCTGTCCACAGGGGTTCCCACTTTAGATTTAATGAGCAAGAGGGTCAGGGTAGATGGAAAAGGTGGGTGAGAACTGGAAGTCTTGAATAATGGCAACGGCTCAGTGCCACATCCTTATCCAAGGGCTACCTGTGTTTGCTGCGTAGGTCCGCCAGGTATCTCTGAGCATCCGCCATCTCTGAGTGATCCAGTTCTTCAGGGAGAGCTGTATTAAGTTGTATGATGCTCTAATTAGCTCTTTCAACAGTGTGTTTTCTGATTAGCGCCCAAAATAGCCCTTTCAACCGTGTGAATGCTGCAAATGAGCTCTCTTAATCATTCATGTACTTAGAAGAAAGCAGCAGTGGAATTGGTGGCGAGCTTTGCTTATAAAAGGCTTTTTTCGTCCATTAGAATCCCACTCCATGTGCTAGTCCAAGGACCACTTGGGGAGCTGGGTTTTCTAATCATCCATCCATCTTGTATGTTCTTCAGATGCCGACAGATAGAGACCACCCAGCACGTCTTACTCCAGAAACAGAGACGTAAAATGCACACCTCAGATATGGGCACCTGCTTTTCTTAACCTCCCTGCTCCTCCTCTGTCTGTTTTCACACACGAGAAAACAAGCAATGGTTCTCACGGTGGTGATGAAGGGTAGAGGTCTGGATGACGCTGCCTGCATTTAATCTGCTGTAAATCTGGGCTGTCTTCTCATAAAACGGGACCAATAGCAGACTCTACCACTAGGGTTATGGTGAGGACCGGGTTAGATGGTGCAGGTGAAATGTACTGCCAGCTGTCTTTCCTCCTTGGAGGGGTTGAAGTTAGTGGCTGATCTGCCAGCGAAATGAGCTGGGAACTCTTCTTTATACCTTTGTTTCTGTCTTTAGTGGGTAGATTAGTGTTTACCCAAAAGATATGTCCATGTTTTAACCCTCGGAATCTGTGAATGTGACCTCATCTGGAAAAAGTCTTTGCAGATGTAATTAAGTTAAGGATTTTCAGATGAGATCATCAGGATTTAAGGTGGGCCCTAAATCCAATGACATGCATCTTCATGAGACAGTGACATGCATCTTGCCAAGACACAGAGAAGAAGGAGGATGCGTATGAGAGGGAGACAGAGGTTGGAGTGATGTGGCCACAAGCCAAGGAATGCCTGGGGCCACCAGGAGCCAAAAGAGGAAAGGAAGAATTCTTTCCTAGAGTTCCAGGATGGGACATGGCTCTGCTGACATTGCTTTTGGGTTTCTGGCTTCCAGAACTGTGAGAGAATAAACTTGTGCTGATTTAAGCCACCAGGTTTGTGGTACTTTGTTACGGCAGCCCCAGGACACTAACACAGACGTCTTTGGCTGGGGTGGGCTGGGGAACATCGCTTGAAGCCTCTCTGAAAGTTCTACTGGAGGGTGACAGTCCCTGCTTCCATCAACGGTGGGAAAGGAGATTTCTCTTTAATGACCAATAACTGGAGCCCACATGCTTGTGGCTTCTGGGCCCCCCTCCTGCGCTGAGCTTGCATGGACCCCTCTGTGGGCTAACGTGTTACCCATCCTTCCTTCCCTACTGAGGCCAAGCCAGAATCACTTCTCCTAGTTTCCCTGCTCCCTGGGGGGGGGGCAGATGCTTGTCCAGCTGGCTCCCCCAAGATCCCTGAGGGTTAGATTAGAAGTGGCTCTCCTGGAGTGTCCTCCAAGAGGGATCAGAAACCTCTTTGAAGGCACGTGTCTGACCCGCCCATGACTCTCAACCCTCTGCACACTCGCTGGGGCCCCACACCCGTAGCTAATTAATTAGCAAGGACCCTCGTGATCTCTTCCGTGTGTTTCAAAGCAGCAGTGACCTGGGGGTTCAGGATCTCTTCTGCTTTGAATTCCAAAGTCCCCTCTATCTGGTGCACAGGCCTCTCACATGTAAACCCTCCACATGGCTGCAAACTCGGGCAGAGCCCAAGCCTGGCCTTAGGGCTGTTTCCAGCGAGATCCGTCATGGTGAAGTTCACATCTATTTTCAGCCAGGATTTATATCGTCTGTTATTTAACTCCCTCCTCCTTGTGTGTGTCCAGTTTTCCTCTCCACGTTCTCTCTCTCTGAGTGTAGAGATCAGAGAGATGGAAACACACACACACACACACACACACACACACACACACACACACGGAAGCAGAGGGGAGAAACAGATACAGAACAAGGGAGAGATGGAAGCAAGAGAAAAAAAGCCATCCATAAAAAATAGCAGATGGAAAAAGGGGACAAGTGACCTGAATCACGGGATGGGAGGGGAGGAGTGGATGCTGTAAGAACAGACGTAGGTTATAGGTGACGAGAGGGCCCTGTCCCCAGGTCTGACAAGGATGGCCACCTTCCCTGGGGCAGCTGGGTTATAGGAGCATTTCTCCACTTGGCCTTCTTGGCCTGCAGTCCCCTGAACACAAGCTGCACCCCTTGCCCTGTGCCAGATGGGGGCCAGGTGCTCCTCTGATTCACGCCTGGAGGAATGAGCGGCAAGTTAGTCGTTATTTCAATGTTGTGCTTTGTTATTTGACATAATGGTTCATTTTGCATCCTCCTTTCACTGACCTCTAGGACCTTTGGGATCACTGATATTTCCAAAAGGTCAGACTAAATAAGTCAGCACTGATTTCTCCCTCTGCCCTAACTGCTTTGCTCACTGGTGCCAGAACAGTTTATCGCCTCCGGCCCTGAACCTGCGCAGATTGCCCTGACGGTGCCACCTCCATCAGCAGATACATGCTTGAAGCTCGCCGTTCCCTGCTAATGGGTCCTTCAGGCCAGGGCTGGCCCAATTGTATGAGAACTGCTATATTAAAATCTGCCTCTCTTCAGTGGAAAACCAAGAGACTCCCCCTTCCTATCGGGAAAGCCAAGCTTCCTGGACTTGCTCGATATCGTCAGACTCACACACAAAGTTTGAATGCCTCTCAGCTTTGGAAGAAGGGCAAAATCAATACCAAAACAGAACAGGAATTAATCAATTCAGAAAATCTATAACGGGTGCACATCCCATGAATCTATTCTCAGACAATGGTTCCTGCCACTCACCGCACACACCAGGGGAAAATGTCTAAAGTCTGGATCCACAGTTCTCAGCTGTGGGTGGCTTCAGCCTCAGGGGTCATGTGGCCGTGACTGAAGACATATGGTGTCACGGCTGGAAGGTGGGGCCAGCTACTGGCTTCTGCTGGACAGAGGCCAGGGATGCTGCTCAATATCCTTCTATGCAGAGGACATCCCACCACAAAGGATGAAGCTGCTGTTGAGAAACTCTCATTCAGATGGTTGAGTTCATGTTTCCAAGTGGATCCTTATTTCACTTGAAAAACACTGAATTCCCTCAGGATAAGGAGTCACGCTCCTCAGTCTCATCTAGTCCTCAAAGAGTTACGGCCTCAGTGCTTTTGGGAAAAAGCGAGGGGTGGGCCCCACAGATCAGCAGCCAGAGCAGTGGAAAGAGCGTGCACTAGAGAGTTCTGAGCTCTGGGTCAAAATCCTGTCTCACCCTCTACATAGCTCTGCGACCCCTTCAGGTTTTAGTTCTTATCTGTCGTCAATTGAAGGGTGCATGTTAATTTCTAAGGGTACCTTTAAGTCTAAAAGATTCTTTCTTATGCTCTGGGCTGCCTCGCCTGCGCAAACTGGTTGAGCCCATCTGAATGAGGAATTTGGGAATAAGTAGGGAGCCAATGAATGCCTTTCTGGGAGGCTAAAATTCCCAGACGCGTTGCGATAGCCCACTTCCCTCTTTATTAGCAACTGTGAAACATGCACAGGCTTTGCCAGCGAATTTGTATGGAATGAAAGTGACTCAGAGTCCCTAGCTAGGGGCTTACATCTCCCCTGGGGCCACCTAAAAAGGAACTTCCATCGGTTTCTAACAAGGTTTGATAACTATGCTTGGATGAAGCTTGATATTGATGCACAAGTAAGAAGCAGAGTGTGCTAACCTTGAGTCCCAGCAATTGCAGTGAAAATCACACAGATCAGACTTGCACTCACACTACAGCTTCAAAGAGCTCATTGCAAAGGGACCATGCAGTCCGCCCAAACCAGAGGCAGGTGAGACCTAACACTTCCTTAGGTTAATATTGATGCAACAGCACGGTAATGAAAACGTGTAAGCCAACCTCTCTTGGTAAACGAATCTTCACTCCTAAACAGCAACCAGGAAAAGCCCTAAATAAATAATGCGAGAAGGAGATCAGAGGTTCATGGGCGCAGATCCTATTCCCACTCTTGGCTTGTACTTACGAGGCTTTGTGCATTTTTAAGAGCACATCAGTACTACCATCCTCCTACTCGCTGGTGAACTTTAAAAACCAGACATGCGTGTGAAGTGGAGCTTGGAGTCTGTGGCTGCTCACAGTTCTTCTGAACTAAAAGCAGGATGGGAAAATCTGCCCCAACTTTTAGGCAAGCTTGGGACTCATTAGCAGGGACTTGGGAGCCCCCAACGACGAAGGGGCCATGAGGTTCAAAGACAGCTCCCAGGTGAGACCCGCGGAGACTCACACACTGGGGACCACTGAGGAGGAACCCTAGCTTGGGCAGTGAGGGTGGAAGACCTGTCTCAACAGCCCTGAGCATCATGCATAATCTTACAGAGGGGCTGAGTTAGCCTGGCAATGAATAAATTCCGGACAGAGGAAATAGACCTTTAGGAGTTTAGGAGGCCAGAGAGTTAGAGCCCAGAGAGCAGGGGCCACGACTGGTGAGGAAGACAAGGCTGGCTCTAGCTGGTGTGGCTCAGTGTGTTGGGCATCAACCCACAGACTGAAAGGTCACCAGTTCGATTCCTGGTCAGGGCACATGTCTGGGTCATGGGCCGGGTCCCCGGTTGGGGGCTGAGAGAGGCAACCAATCAGTGTACCTCTGGCACATTGATCTTTCTCTCCTTCTTTCTCCCTACCTCCCCCTCTCTCTGAAAAAAAAAAAAAGATGAAGCTGGCCTCCCAGAAGCTCATAGGTCTTCATCTTGAGAGCAGTGGGAGGGCAGCCACATAAGGGGTTTGACCCTGAGAGGGCTGGCTACCTCACGTGAATTTAGGGCTTGTGGATTCCCGGGTTGGGAAGTAGGATGCTTTAAACTTGGTGCCAGCTGTATCTGCACGGGACCACAGCACATGATGATGGTCCTCGCTGCCTTCCTCTCACCCCATTGGACGTTCCCAGGACCTTCAGGTTGTTCCCGATGCACCATGACATCTCTCCAGGCCACGTGTAGTCTGTGTGTGTGTAGGGGTGTGTGTGAGTGTGTAGGAGGGGTCGTGCCTTCTTCCATAAGCTGGATGTTGCCTCGCTCCTTTGACCCCTCTTTTATCAGTTGGTGCCCTGCAGACCCTTGGTCTGCTGCCTCTGGTCCTGTGCCCATGCTGTTCTGATCAACTAAGGAGACTATGGGAAGTATTAACACTTTTATGTCTTTGAGTAATAGCGGGTGCAGTATCTTTTTACAGAGAAGATAGCCAATAAGTATGGGATGCACACATGAATGTAATTTGTGTTTCTGTCCATGCAAACACTGGGGTGAGTCTCTGCAGCAACTAGAAGCTAGAAGCTTCCTGCTGCTCACTCTGCAGGACATAGGGGACCCTCCTGCCGCTCCATCACAGGTCTGTGAGGCACAGACCTCCTCCTCACCTTCCACCCTCTGTGGGCTCCCCGACAACTACAGCTGGACCTCAGCTGGACAGTCAAGAAAAACAGTGAGCTGTCTATGGAGCTCAGAAGTCAGAGAAAAGGCTGTGAGAACAAAGAAACACAGACTCGGAATGAGAAGACACACAGCAGCAGCAGCCGTAATAACTCAGCACCTAGAGAGGTTAGCGGGCTCAGGAGCTCGTGGCCCATGCAGGATGGGGAGCTGGTGGCTGCAAAAGGCAAGTGGGCTTGGAGTTCCAAGCTTGGAGCCTTTTGGCATAAGTCCTACCATCACTTTGTGTCCAAGGAACATCAGACTAAAATTAAAGCAGAGGCCCGAAGAGGATGAAATTACAAATATACATCAGAGAGATTTGTGTTTCTAGCAGGGGACCAAGACGGGCACATTTACATATTTAGGTCCACCCAGAGCGGGGAGTGAAGAGCAATGTGTGGAGGCATTGCTCCTGGCCCCAGGGACTTCCAACTTGAATTCCTGGGGTATTTGAGGATTGGACTCTTGGCAGCTCAGAGGGAACCCTTTCTCTCAAGATCATTCTGGCCTCCCAGCCTTTATCGCCTTTCTTCCCTCTGGACCACTGCTCCCTGAGGATGTCTGCCTGGCTCTCTCTGCCCGATCTGTCATTTAGATCTCAGCTCACGTCTTGTTGTCTCCAGGAGGCCTGCCCTGACCAGCCTCCCCAAAATAACCCATGGGAGGCTTTATCCCCTTCCTCAGATTTTCTTCCTTGCCCAGCCCTTACCACAATCAGTAACTATATTATTGGCTTCTTTATTAGACACTTGATTAGTGTCTGTCTCCCTCAGAGATGGAGGCTCCTGCAAAGCGGGGTCTTTGGGATCTTGTCTACTGTTGTATTCTCAGTTCCTAAAACAGGGCCAGTTACAGAATGAGCATTCAACAACCATGCTGGAGGAAGGAAAGGAAGCAGAGAGCCCGGGGCGGGGAAGAGGCAGGGCCGTGTCTAGAAGGGTGGAGGGCAGAACAATAGTGTGCATGTGTGTGCGCATGGGTATGGTGCCTGTGAGTGCATGTGTGTGATGTGTACACACATGCATACGCACATGCACATGGGCATGGCGACCATGTTGCATAAGTATGTGCACACGTACAAACACACATGTGCACGTCTGTGTAGTATGCAGTGCATGTGCATGTGTGTGTGTGTGTGTGTGTGTGTGTACACATCTATAGGCATCAAAGGTCCTTTCACTTGGAAGGAGACCCTTTCCACAGCTGTTGGATGACATTCATGGTAGACATTTCAAAATTGAATTTCAACGATGTATAAAACATAAGAGGAGAATACGAGCTCCAGCTGGGGGCCTGGCTGCTAAGGACAACAGGAAGGAGGGAGCGTACTCGTTTCAGAGCAATGGGGGTGGCCCCGGGTCATGAGCTGGGAGTCTGCAGAACCCAGGTCCCCCGATGGTGAGGGAGATACAGGGAGGGCGAGGCGGGGCAGGGGGTGATTCGGCAGGGAAGACCTCTGGAGTCTAATTCTGATTCCAACGTGAGAACCTATAGGGGGCAGAAGCGTGATCACAGTGGAGAACTGAGGACGAGAAGGCCAGCTGGAGTCGGAGGGCCTTACCTGAGCGGAGGCCACCTATCTTCAGGTAAAAGCCCGTCTCTCACTCTGCATGCCTTCTCTTTGGTTAATACACCCTCACCCAGGAGTGCGTGAGTGCTTGGAGGGATGAGTCCTAAAATTAAAAATCCCAGCCTGCTTCATCTAACTGGTTACTCAGAGAGCCAACCCGCTGGCAGCAGGCAGTGGTCATTTCCGATTGGAAAATGTTAACTGTTTTCGTCACGGAGCAGCTGACATGCATACAGCCCCAGCTGGGGTCCCAGGGTGTCTGTGACAGCGGAGCTGCAGGGCGTGATGCTTCCTGCTGCTAGTGGGGCCAGGCCGTATCAAGTTGCATATTTGATGCTTCGACTTAAGTCACTTTGTGCAATGACATCTCTTGATGGTACAGGGCAAACATCATGAATAAAGAAACAGTAACCCGAGAATGTAAGAAACTGGCCCAAGATGCCACCCGAAACCAAGATGCGGCACTGCAGTCAAAGGCCTGGAAGCCACCTTGACTAAGAGGAAAAGAAGCTGTCAAACTTTCCAGCCATTTCTCAGGAGAAGGGAGAGGTTGTTTCTTTGCCTTGTTTTCTTTCGTTCTTAAAGACGGAAACAGCCATCTCTTACTGAAGAAAACAGACCGGTAACATACATCGCATTTTCACTTAAAATAGACAAGTCCTGAAAATGCAGCGAATTCAAAATTCAGGTGTCCTTATAAACCTAAAGCTAGATTCTGAGGTCGGCCTCAGGTGTAGCTGTCCGTATTTTATGGGGAACACCCCCTGATCTGAGGAAGAGATTTCCCTTGATTGGTTAAGAGCAATTAGAAAATAAATCACTTCATTCAAAGTTAGACTGGAAGATGATGTGCACTTGAACGTCCTCGGTATTTTACGAATGATTCCTACTAATTGCAGTATTTTAACCAATTGGCCAGTCTTATCATCGTCACAACCATGATATATTCATTCACTTGATAATGTTTGTCAGTCATCTACTGTTTGCCAGACACAGCATTAGGAGTATGTATTCCATTGCACTAAATCATTTAAACATATCTCTTGAATAGTTACCCTGTTGCCTGATATGTGCTAGACGCTGGGAGAGGAATAGAAGACATGCTTCCTATCTTTCTGGATCCACAATTTGGCTGAGTTCATTGAACTTGACTCTGATTTGTAGAGAGTTTAAAAGCTTCCTATTAAAAAAATCATCAAGAAAGAGAAACTGATGGCAAGAAGGAAGCTGTTCAGAGGTTTTGAAGACTGCCCAGAACCATCTAGAACTGCGAGGACACACAGCCATGCTGCTCCAGAACTGCTGATTCTGACGCCGCCTCTGGTCAGCGGGAGGATACATGGAAACCTTGGGTTTTGTGTCCAGTGTTGAATTTAGCCGTATTGCTATAAAGGAGTGACAGAAAGGCATCCGAAGGATGAACATTTTTTTTTCTAGAAAGCCTCTTAAATGTTAACAATATAGCCATCTCCAGTGGACCAAACAAAGTTTGTGGACACGAGGCCTTGTCTTGATTTAAAAAAGTATTCATACCTAAAGTCATGAAACCATTGTAGGCTAAATAGTATAGTAAGACGACAGCAATGTAACCTACTTAGTTGTGATCCTTCCATGGCTATGATGGATCCAGGCAACTACATCATGGAAAAGGTTTAACTTTTCCCCAATATCAATCCAACAATATGAACAAGTTATCAGGAAGAAACCCACACCTTGACTTATTTCAAGGCCGGCACAAACAGGACAGGTCCTGTGACACAGGAGCTCATCGATGAAGGGCGTGTGCTGGCTGTGCATCTCAGACGGAAGCGCAGGGGAAGGAAGGAGGGAGCCAGCACAGTGAAGGTCTGCAGGTGAGCCAGCAGCACGCCTGGAGCCCACCACTGCAGTCCCTGGGAGTTCTAACGATGACACCAATGGGCAACAACAAAAACAACTGCTAACCCCTTGACCTGAGTATGTGCCACCCATTGTACCCAATCCCCACAGGGTGGGCACCGATGTTGCAACCGCAGAACCAGCTCAAACTGGTCCTGTCCTGTTTCTAATGAGACCTGGAGTCAAGTTTGAACCTTGGACGCACCACTCAGGAGTGACACTTGTGAACCCTAAACTCCCCCACCCCAGAACCAAAAAACCAGACCTGACCAGGGCCTGACCTGACCAGGAGCCCTTTCAGAAGCACAGAGCCTGCTGTCCAGGAAGATTCTGTGCCGAGACCCCTTCCGTGTTGCTCTGAACCCTGGCTCGGGGAGACAGACTGGGCCCTTGCTTCTTGTCTCCTTGCCATGCAACCTCGTAATCAGAGCGTTTTTCTTCTCTCAAAATCTAGTGCCACGGTATCGGCTTTGAGGTCGGGCAGCGAGCGCTTGCTGGGTAACAGCGTTTTGCCCATTTTATCCATGCAGCGACGGAAGCCCCCAGCAAGGCTGAGAACATGCCCACAGGCCATTTTTCTTCTTTCCTGTCTTCCTCACCGTCAGGCTGGACAGCCACAGAAAGGCACAGCATCTGTCCTACGTTTCCCTGCATTCGCCTTGCGCATAAATGTCAACAACAAAAAAACACTTGAAATAAAAACAGCCATAAATAACAACTCACCCTCTCCCTGAGGAGGTAGCCAGGATGAAAATAAATGAAGCCATCAGCCTTTACTGTCTGCTGGCAAGGCTCTTTGATGCTGTTTGGAAGATTAGTTGCTGGATAGACAATTCTTATTTTATGTATTTTTATGCATTTATAAGGCTCATTTCAGCTGGGCCGTGGGCCATAAAACCCAAAGGAATCATAGTAATTTAAAAGTGAAGATAAATGTTTGAAACAGAAGCAGTATAGTGGTTTAGGAAGTGGGGGAGAGAGAAATAAAGCTGAGACTGGATTCAACAAGAAGGGATAGGTCAGTCCGTGAAGGAGAGGCTACAGGCACCCATTTCAAGGTGAAAGAAAGGGATCTTTCAGGGAGTATTTACAACTGGATGCCTTGGTTTGGACTCAGTCTGAAGATGTGTCTTATTTGCCCTGTATGTTTATTTGTAAACATCTGAGCCGATGCCTAACACTGTTGAGTGTCCATGTAAGACTACCATATCTGGCTGTTCCTGAGACACTGGCTCACACCAGGTCCCCATTTCCACTTGGGGTCAGTTGGCAGGAGCTTGTTAGGGTCATGTTGCTCTAGACAGTCACTGGGCTCTTGGCTCTGGAATTGCTCATGTCCCCTCTTGCCCCTTTTCCTCGCTTCCTGTTCTTTCCCTTCATTTACATGGCCTGCCAGGCCCCACAGGCCTTAGGGTTTGCAGCTGCACCCACAAACCCACACTGCTCTTTCACGCTCAAGGCAGAGACCCAGCTACAGTGGACGTAACACGAGCTGGTTCCGGTCATGCCGGGAGCTCCGTAACGCCCAGGCCCTAATGCTGGTGCACCGCAAGAACGCTCTCCTTTGAAGCTCTTAGTACAGCAGCCTTGAAACCTAGCCCCGGGTTTTTGATGCTCCTTCCATTACATGGTGGGGGGTCTCCCTCTCTAGACTCTGGCCTCCTTGAACAATAGAATATGGCAGAAGTGACGTGTCACTTTGTCTGTCTTTAGGCACCCTGATTTATAGAACAGAGTCACCATGACATGAAGAAGCCCAAGCCACCTTGTCGTGGAGAAACCTGTACAAGGTGGGTACAGCTAGCTCCAACTTTCCAGGAGAGGGCACCACTTTTCGGGCATGGCCCCTCCTCCCAGCCCCCGCTGAGCCTAACCATCTGACTCTGCAGGAACAGAGAGGAGCGTCCCCAGGAAGCACTGAACAGATTTCAGACTCATTAACAAAATAAGTGATTGCTGTTGTAAGTTAAAAGCTTTGGTGTGTTTCATGCGCAGCAGTCAGTAAACGGAACACCCCGCCCAAACACCAAGAGGCCCCTCCAGACAGACAAGCATGGGTGGGAGGAGGCGCCTCCCCCACCAACGCTGGGCGCGCCCTTCCTGTCTCACCTGGCCGATGCGCCTTTGGAACCGCCATGTTCGTCACTCGACCTCCATCCTGAGGTTTGGGGGGAGACGCAGTGAACCTGCAGATCCCCGACTCTGAGGGGGTGCTGGAGGTCAGACTGTCCGTGTACTCATTTGTCCCTGCCGTCAACTGTTCGGATGAAGTGTCTGAGATGAAGCACTCGGTGATGGTGAACTTGGCGTGCCTCAGCTGCTCTTCCATCTTGGCGTGCTCATAGGCCCTGGCCAGCTCTTCGTACGTGGAGGAGGCACTTTCTGTAGAGACCATGCTGCTCCGGGCTCGATCTGTGCCGGGAACAAGACGGGGCAGTTACCCGTTTGTGCAGACAGGCGACACTCTGCGGTTCCGGGCGCTTTCTCCCAGGTCCGTGCACGACAGCGCAGGCGTCCCAGGTCATTGTCTGAGGACTGCCTTTGTCATCTGGACACCAGTGTCATGAGCCGCAGCAAAGCAGGCTCAGGGAACTTTATCGCTGTAGTCAGATGCCCCCAGCCTGGGACATTTCCATAGGAGTAATGCGTTTCCCTTAAAAAATTCCCCTTTCATTTAAACAATTGGGAATGCACATAAGTGACCTGCAGCGCCCCCTCCCTGCGACCGATGGCAAACCCATCTGTGCCACAGAGCCCCTTTAACTGCGTGAATGACCGCAGCTCTGAGGGCCGGCTCTGCCAGCCCAGGTGTGGCCAGGGAGACACGGGCGGTGTTAGAGACTGAGCTGTGACTTGCACAGAGATTGGGCACTAGGCAGAATGGCCTCTGGTCCCTGGACTCATTCTGCGTGTCTGCCACCCTTTATGGGGACAAGAACACCACCAGGTCTGAAAGGGGTCCATCTGGTTGGAGGAATCTCTGCCTTTTAAGCCCATGAGTTTCAAAGTTTGGAAGTCGTCTCTGTGGAACTCTGAGACTCTTCCAGAAGAAATAACAGCCATAAAAATAAATGTACACGGTGACACTCCTCCCCTGGAGCACTATTTTTTGCAGTATATCATGCAGAACAAAAGAAAATGGGTCTTAAAATTGGCTACAGCTATTAGGTTTAGATATAATTTCTTTGCAAAATTTAAGATGGGAAAGGGGGTGGGAAGGCAACCCGGCGCTATTTTTAAGCCCTGTCTTCTCTGAGAAGTGAAACCCTGGTGGTTGACAGCCTTCACTGGGTAACTTACCGTATAATCGACCCCTGCTTAAGTGTCAAATGGATCACCCTAGAGGGTGCTCCGCCTTCGTCACGGAACTTCAAGTGCAGAGTCTTAACCCTGGAAATGGCCGTGGGTCAGACGCCCTCAGAGTGTAATCAGAAATTATTGCAGTCGTGTGGGTGAAAATGTAAAAATTTCTGCTTCTGTCAGTAGAGTGGGAATGAGAAGGAGAACACAACGTGAACCTGAGATTCGGGACACCTGATAGATAGAGGTCCTTTGCTCTGTGTTGGAGACATCACCTGGGTGTCGTCCCTGCTGGACAGTGTTTTGGTCTCTGTCAGATACATGGTCTGACAATTTGAAAGTGACCTTGAACGAGAGTAAGCAGGAGCCTGTGAAGCCCTTGGTGTGGACTGTGCTCATCCCAGGGTGGGGGTTGGGGTGTGGTCTTTACCTGTGTCCTGTGAGGGGCTGACGCTGTAACTGTCGCTCTCCTTGTCCATGGATCCCGCCGCCCTGGGTGTGGGCAGCCTCCAGTCGGTGGTGAGCGTGTGTGCTGAAATGGTAGGGTGGGGTCTGTTGAGGGTCCACTGGCTGGCGTACCGGTTTCTCGCCGTGGGCCCAGCCTTTGCGTTCCTCCTGGTGGTGGGATCTGGGAAGAGTCAAGAATGATGTCTGTCTTGGTCTCGAGAGGTGCATGGTCAGCTGTGGTGCAGATGTTGAATGACCCAGCCCCATGACCCACCCTGCAGGCTCATGCCTCCAGGAAGTCCTCCCTGACTATCCCTGCCCAGAGCACTCCTCTCCTCTCTCCCACAATCTGAGACATTCACATGGTTCTTAGGCATTTAAATGAGCCCTATAAGGGAAAGAACGTTAGAATTGGACTTGGTTGTTATGGATTTGAGCCCTGCTTTTGGCTCTGAATAGTTTCAGGACCCGATGGACATCACTTCAACTTCCTGAGAAACACCGACTTTTGTAATAAGAGGGAGCTCAGCCAAATGTGCTCTAATGTAGCTTCCTTTCCACAGCTCTGCTACCTTCAGGTGTTGTTATGGGTTGAATTGTGTGCCCCTAAAAGATTTGTCCACATCCTAATGCCCAGGACCTCAGAATGTGCTCTCATCTAGAAAAAGGGTCACTGCAGGTAGATGTAGTTAGTTCAGATGAGGTCAGACTGGAGTGAGGTGGGCCCTTAATCCAACATGACTGGT
Organism: Macrotus californicus; assembly: GCA_007922815.1. Taxonomy (NCBI): domain Eukaryota; kingdom Metazoa; phylum Chordata; class Mammalia; order Chiroptera; family Phyllostomidae; genus Macrotus; species Macrotus californicus. Next base: position 60,083 of record VMDR010002737.1, read on the forward strand.
GTCCTTATAAGAAGAGGTGACAGACACAGCGGGTGGAGGGAGAAGACCCCACGGGATGACAGAGGCAGAGACTGGACTGATGTAACTGTCAGGTGAGGAACATCAACAATTGTTGGTGGCCCCCAGAAACCAGGAAGAGGTGAGGAAGGATCCACCCTTACAGGTTTCAGAGAAAGTATGACCCTTTTTCTTTTGGACTGCTGGCCTCCAGACCTGTGAGGCCATCATTTCTGTGCTAAGCCTCCCAGTCCGTGGCCCGTTGTTGCTGTAGCCTCAGCAAACTCATGTGGGCAGGGTCTCCCGCAGCATCATTTTCTTATATTGACTGGCCGCCCTGAGTATGGCTTTTGTATTCACTTATTAAATTGCAAGTTCCCAGAGCCGAGGGATGATACCTTTCTGCCCTAACACTCTCAGGCCTTTGCACATGGCAGCTTATTAACTCTTCAGTGAGATTATCTGAACTTTGACGAAGACTTGGATTTTAACGTGGAGACCAACTGGTCAATGAGTGTCTGAATTTCACTGCCTACCGTCTTGCAAAGCTGCTGCCACATGGCTTTCACTTTCTCTAAATCCAGAACCAAAGACAACCAGTCAATGGAGGGACCCAGTTCCTTGCTCGACTCTTTGGTGAGCTAAGGCAAAGCTGTTCTAACAGCGCAGACTGTTGGACCCTGGAGGGGACCATGCACTGCCTTTTCTGGAATCCAGTGGAAAAGCAGAGAGGCTCAGTGGTCTGCAATGATTTTTCTGGGCTCCAGCCAGAAGGCAGGATAAGACGCGGCATGGGCCTTTTCCACCTTTGCATTTTCTGCTTCTCAAAGAGGAATTTCATGCAGTTACCTCTCCAAATGGTCTGGCCACTTCTCAACACAGCAGTCGACATTCACTGCTCACTACCAGTGAAGTACTTGGAAGAGAAGAAAACTGGGAGGGCCATGCTGCACTGTCCTGTGGATGTGCCCTCCCCCGGCCCCCGAGCCTGGCTGTCTCTCCAGGGCAGGGGCTGTGTGTCCTTCCGTGGGGCCATCTGCAGAGCTAGCTCTAACCCCTGGCACACGGAGGTCCTCAGATGAATACATATTACCCGGGGTCACTTTACAGATGAAGCAATGGGAAGCTCAGAGGGAAGTGATACAGCAACTAAGGGATAGAAATGGAGCCCAAGACTCTACCTTTCGGTTCAGAGGTTGCCCATTACTTGACCACACATCCTCACCCTGCACATCTAAGCATTCTGACACAGTGTCTGTGTGACACAGGCTCATTCATAACTCCATGTTGGGTCATGGCAGGCAGACGCGTGCAAATGGTGAAATGACTTTCTTTTTAAAGGGAGCATTTTCCTCTTTGCAAGTTTCTAGTTATTGGACTTTAAACCTAATCCATCACTTGACAATGCTGGGGAGAGGCATTAACACGCTGCCAAATCAATAGGTTTTAAGATTTCCTGGGTCATCAATATGCTCTGTCTCGGTGTATATTCTCCGAGGCATTGATTTGAAGGCACGGTTCATCTCTTACTTGCGAAATTTTAGAGAAGACTTTATTGGAATTTTTTTTTTTGCCTTGATTAGAATGTGAGTGAGTTATGCCAGAGTGACAAAGTCTCTGGACAGCAAGGTGTGAATGATAATTGTCTCTCCCCCGAAATGCCAGGAGAGAGGTTCTCGAAGAGATAGAAAAACATTCTCGTGGGGAGGAGGCTTAATGTCTTGCAGGCACTGCCGACTCGATAAGCGGAGCTTAAACAAGTGGAACTTGTTATTTAAATGCTAATGAATCTTTTCCAGAAAATTACCCAGTGCCTTACATAAATTGGGAAGGCTCTCATTTTTATTATTCCTGAAGTTTCTTGCAACTACGGCTGTGGATCAGGTTCCTTCCTGATATGAATGCTTGTGGGGGAGGGGTCAGCTTGACAGTCCCATTTCAAGGACACAATTTCTGCAAACCCCTCCCCCTCAAAAAACCCTCACCTGCACTTCCTCCTATCCAGCCCATCCGCCGATGGTGGGGCAGGGACTTCAGTCCCATGGCCCCTTTCCTCAGCGAGAGGAAAGTTCCGAGGTCAAGAAGCACGTGTCAGCTTCTATACAAGGCTGGGACTCTTCAAGTTAATGTGATTCATTTTCCCATTTTTTTCATAGCTGAGGACAGCCTTACTAAAGTGTCCTGAAAATGTTGGAAATATGGGTCATGATACTAATTTCTTTCAACTACAGCCTGCGGTTCTCTTCCGCTCTGGGTAAGATCGTCTTAGTATATAGAATACCGGGGTAGTTGACCCATTTTCTTAAGAATCAGGTTTTTGGAGCTGTTTTGTACCTGAGCTGAACTCTTCTGTAGGATAGCTCCTGAGATAGCTGCTCAAAGAAAAATTTAACTTGGATTCCACACGGAAGCTTCCTCTGTGCATTTTACTAGCTAATCTACTAACCAAACATGTCGGAGTTTACTGCCCCTCAATGGAAAGTATTTCATTGGCTCCCCAACTTTGTAACATAAATACAGCTCAGGGATGAGGCACCACGCTTGCTAAACAGCTAGCAAATTAGAAGGTAAGTGATATAAATGATTCAACGCCTTTCAATACTGGGTCTGAATTCAGCTTCTGTGCATTGAATCACATTATTTTAATGATTCTGAGCTTGGGATAAGAGCGGCTTTTACGGATAACAGGGTTACAAAACACGTCATGTAGGCTAAGACTGGGGTTTTAGCCTGATTTTATTCCCTGCTGTTTCACATGCCTAGGCCTCAGCTTTTCATGGTCAACTTCCCAGCTGTCTCAGGGAGAGGATAAAACTGGCAAGACTGACCACTCCTGTCACTTAATAAACCAGCAGTCACCACGGGACTGTACACTGGACACCCCTCTCTCTCCCTTGAGGTGTTTTTCTGCAATGCTATGTCTCCTACCATTCTAGGTGACAGAGTCTGTATTTGTTTTCAAAGTCTCAACAAAAGGGATTTCATCCATGTTGTGAACGCTTCTTACTTAACAGCTGCTGGAATCTACCTGGTCCCTAGACATCCTCTATGGAGCATCACCTCTACTTAAAGGCAGCCTGGTGGGGTGGAGTGTGGGTGGGGGCTTTGGGGTTCGGGAGCCTGTGCTTGATCCAGGTTCACCCCTCGATGGCTGTGAGCTCAAGGGATGCGCCCATTGCCCTTGCATCGCCCACCTGCAGAGCCTTCATGGGATGTGGGGAGGTAAGCGTGGCAGAGCTTGGCAGGTGCAAGGAAGGGCTCAGGAAATCCTGGGGCCTGGCCCGTGATTCCTGAGTGACAAACACAAGGCAAGGAGGGGTGGAACATGTCCTGTGTCATGGGAAGGTGGTATCTGGGCATTTGATAGGTGGATCAGGATGGCTAGAAATTCAGTTTAGAGGGTTTGGCAGAAGAGAATACCCTTCAGCAATCATACAAGGAGATGCTGGAGGATGAGGAGCTCGTCAGTGGTGCTGGTAGGACAGGAGCTGTGTCTTGTTCACTCCCCAGCCTAGCCCTGTGTGCATCCAGGGGCTGGGGAAATGCTCTTTGCATGCATGAATGAATGAATGAATGATGAATGAATGGACGGCTTCCAGGTAAATGTGACAAAGCAAAACAGAAAATCCCAGATCAAATCTAGTATTAACCCCTTCACATGTGTGTATGACTGTACATTCTGTAAGTAAAAGAATTGATTTAAGTCCTGGGCAGCAATCTTGCTGGTCAGTCTCTGCAAAGTGTGCGGGGTGGGGGCTGTGTACGTATTAAAAGGGACACTTCTACCTGGGGGTAGAAGTACTTGGCCGATGCACTTGGCCGATGAGATGTCTCAGAAAATGGAGAACAGAGAGGGAAAGAACAGATTGCCCCATTCCTGTCTGAAATACTAAACATCTTTCTTCTCATCCCCTTTACTCTGATTTCTGAATGGGACAGTCAGTCAGCATTCCAATGTGTAGACCAAGTGCCGGAGCCTGTTCCTAGAGTGGGGGATGCCACCATGTGTAGAGTCCCCACTTGCAGTGGCCTGGCCCACATGGCAGACAGGAAAGGAAGTGGGCTGTGGACACAGCCACGGCCATGTGCTCCACAAGGTGAAAGAGATGAGCAGCAAATTGTGCGGTTTCTTCCACCCTCATAAAAAGAATTTGTTGCAACTCTTCGGCAAACTAATAAAATGCCTAGAAACATCACTTCCAAGATGCTGTCACAGTTTAGTTTGCAAACAATATATTTTAGATGCTCTTCATAAAAATAAAGAATTCCTACAATGACAACATAGACCTACCATAACTGGACTAGAATAATATTGTCCTTTGTAATTGAGGAAAGAGACTATACATGAATCTCTGCAAATATGCCAGACTGCAGTAGGAAACACCTGCTCCAGGGGCCAGGGGTGACACAGGTGTCACACCTGGGCAGAGGTGACAGGTTCTGTGTTACAAGAAGCAACCAGAGAACTGGCCTTCAGAAGGTGCATGGCTTTAGACTCCTGGAGTAATTCTCTAGGGGGGCAGCTGCCCACTGTCTCTATTTCTAAATAAAAAGTGAGTGCTCTTAGTCCCTCCCTCACGATGCGGTTTGGGAGAGAATATTTAATAAAAAATGATCCCAAAGATCTTCTACTAATAGAGAATGTTCTATAGATGCGGAGTGAATAACTCTGAACTCGAGACTGATGCGTGACCTAGAGTAGATGTGCCTAATGTTTGTCAACATTATTTAATGAAGGTCATTGCAGATGGTGGAAATGCTCTAAAAGCTGTAGCTGTTTCCATGGGACGTGACCCTCAAGTGAGACCCCAGCATGCTCAGAATGAAATGCAGTGTATCATGCTGGCTGAGAGACCTTCCAAGGCCAGCCCACCACTTCTCTGGCTCATCCCTTACTGCCTTCTCTGCCACTCAATGTATTTCAGTGCCACTTCTGTCCCCAACATGCCTCAGGAGCATTCTCTCCTGTTCCCGCTGCCTGGCAGGTCAGCTCTGGGCTGTGACCCGGATCGTGATTCCCACTATCTCCTCAATGGAGATCTTCCCAAAAGACTCCCACCGACATAGCCTCTCCCAGCATCCCCACACTCCTGCTGTTGACTCATCATCACATTATTCTGTTTTATATTTTCCTAGAACATACGGATACATGGAAGATGCATTAGGTCTTTGTTTAATGTCTAACTTCCTCTGCTAGAATGAAAGGAATGTCTTTTTGTGTTTTACAATGTTCCCCATCACTGTGCACTGGGCCACAGGCAGAGCAACCCCTTCATAAATATGTTTGAGTCCGAATGAAGGGATTCTTGAAGCTCCCCAGCCATGCTTACAATGTGATAACCTAGAGAAGCTCGGATATGTCCCTCCCGTGTGTCTCCTCCTGCCACTCATGGCTCATGGGTTACAGCTTCTGCTTGTGACTCAGAGTCACATCTCTGTGGATGCTCTGAATGTTGCAGATCAGCTTTCCCATTATTCTGGGGCCAACCGTGTAGTTGGAAGTTTCCCTGCTTTACTGCTTCCTCTCCCATCTTGTCTGCTTACCACTAACCTCTCAGTGCATGTCACTGCCAATCAAACACTGAAAGGAAGCCAAAAATGCACGTTCCTTTTACCTGGCAGGTGGAACAGATGTGTTATGCACATGGCAGGCTTGCGGGCCCCTGCATTCCTGTACTAATATTAGGGGAATGTTTCTCCGTGAAGAGAGGTCCAGATCCCCAGTATCGGAATCACCCAGGATGGCTTCTACAATGCAGATTCCTGGGCCCTGCCCCAGACCAGGTGTGTCAGGATCCCTGGGGGTGGAACCCTGTGATGGGCACTGTATACCATGTGGGATTCTGATGCACACAGAAAACTGGGAGGCACCACCTCGTCACATGTCCCAGTTTCTCTTCCTCTTTCCTATTCTGCTAATGTCTCTATTAACTTCCATGCTGACTGGGACAGGGAGGGCTGAAGTCAAGGGCCCATCGATCTAAGTCCCCAGGGATGTATAATTTGTCCCAGAGTGAGGAGCAATAAGTGTCTCAGAGGCCTGTCTGAGCAGTCCTGAAGTGGCCAGAGGCAGGGCAGGCAGATCATGATGGAAAGCCGATAGCTGGAAAGCGTGTTGAGGACCTTGCAGCAAATTTTAAGAGCAAGGCTCTCGTGCACACCTGCTCTGCTAAGCTAATTCGCTCACCCTTGCTCCATGCACGTCTCCAGAATGGACTGACGTCATTGGAGAGGGAAGGAGGTGAGCTTAGACAGAAGGGAGAAAGAAAAGGCTTCCATAGCATGTGCTTGAAAACCAGTTTTCCCATGAATTTTGATATGGTCGAAATGATTTTCCTACACATTACACTGTTACTTATGAATCAACCGGCTTGCTTCACGAAGCTCAGGGTATTCCACGAATGCCCTGCAAGTCAGGAATGGTAAAGAATAGCTTCTTACATTATCATATTTATTTTCCTAACTGCAATACTCTAAGAATGTAAATTTTTGCAAAAAGGGTGATTAGAGATTTAAAAGCTAGACATCAAAGCTTCCAAAAAAAGATAATAATCGGGACATCAATTTCTCAGCCTTTAAAGGGATTTAGGAACAATTTCAATTACGAAGGAACAAGAATATCTAATTAATAAGCTCTAGATACATATTAGGGAACTTAATTTCATTGAGGAATTAATTTCCATGTATTATGTATGCAAATATTAATGACTAAACTGAGCACAATCCCCAGGTTCCCAGAGCTCTATTTTCCTCAAAACGTGTGTTCAGGACAAAAGCATGAGCTTCGAGGACAGACAGACTGACAGCTGAAACTAGGTTTCACCGCGTACTATGTGTACAACTTGGGGCTGTTTCCCTAGCTCCTCCAACACTCAGTGTCCTCCCTGTGCGACGGGGGCTCCCATGTCTGCTGTGTAAGGACATGCCTCACAGGGTTGCTGCAAAAATAACACGACGGCTCAGCCCTGGCACTCATGAGTGATCTTTTTCTTTTCTTGCATCGTCTGAATATAACAGATTAACTGAATCTGAAATTTCTAGCACTTTCAGAGTAAGCCAATACTTACTGGTTACAACTGACACAATTTTAATAACAGCTCAGATCAAGCAGTAAAATTGCAAGGTCCTAATTAAAAATGTCCTCACCCCCCTGGTTTCTTAGGCATAGGGCCCAACAGCCCTCCCCCACCCCATTTTCGTGTCACAGGGATGGGGCAGTTAACGGGTTGTCAGTGTTGGCAACACCCACGGTGGGTGTTGTCGGATCACTCACTTGTTCCTGGCCGAGCATCTGAAACGTCCACTAAGGGCCCGGTGGCCTGTGACACTGACTGGTAATGGACTGTGTGTGTCACCGTCAGGGACTTCTGTTTGGCTGCCTCTCCAAAGTCGGCATCCGTCAACAGGACCGTGGAGCGGTCATCTACAGAACAGCAGGGGACACAGAAAGCCAAACGTTCATCAGCCCTTAAGTGACTCCTTGGCCTTTTCTTAACAACAACACAATCACCTCCTCCAAACCAACAGAAACAACAAAAAAATTCAAGCACCGTATTAGAACTGTCTGGAATTCTAAATATTAGGGGTGCGCTTCGGAGCGTGGCAAAGAGAAGGAGCACAGGCAAGGGTTGCTCCACTCCTGGGCTCGGTCTTCTCATCAAGGAACCATTGATTCGGGGGTGGGGGCTTGTGTTGCCGCTGCCTGTTTAGTTGAGTTTGGGAGTGATGTGTTTGTCAAAAACTCAGCTGGGACATCACCAGTGATGGCAGCTGCACCCAGCCTGGGGGCTGCTGTTTGGTGGAAGGACACTCTGTTTGAACACTGTGGAAGCTCCCCTGCAGAAGTCATACTGGGGTGGCCCTCATGCAGAACTTGGCAAATATTTGGGGGTGGGGTGGGGGAAAGGGAAGAGAAAGGCCAGTCTTCAGAGTTCAGGATTCCTCTGTTTTAACGGTTTTGAGGAAGGTTCCTTTTCTTTCTACCTCTTCTGAGACCTAATGACTCTAGAACATCCCTTAACTGACTTCTCAAAATGACTCACTAGCCAGATTTCCCGAGTCCTATTGTCATAGGTACATGAAGGTTCAAGAGGTGGAGCCTGGGTTCAGATGATGGGGAGCATCTTTGTGTTTGGAGGAGCCATTCATTGGCTGGGCCACGTGTCATTATTTGGTTGTCTCAAGATGTTCGTTACTTTGTTGTGATACTCTTCACACTTTCTTAAGAGCTTTCTTACTTGGAGGGAAACTTTGGTTAGGATATATGGATTTTTCACATATTCAGGCACCATGGCCTGGGATGCTGCTCATCTGAGTGACGACCAGTCAGCTGGGACCTAGCTACAGCGTGCCTTGACACGGAGTAGTGATGTAGAAGTCACAAACAACACAGCGAGACTAATGTGCCCAAAAAAGGCCTTGAACAGAACGAACCTTCCAAAACCCAATTACTCAGGCTCTGGCAGGAAAGGAAAGCCTCTTGAAGTCAGAATAAAATTTCTTGGCAGAGAACGAGAGGGAAGACTGCCAAGGTGTCTGCCGGCATCTGAGCCTGTGGCACAGCAGAGGCTGGTCCCCAGGCAGGAGCAGGGCTGCACGTGGGGCTGGCCGGCAGCCTCTACTCACCCCTTGAAAGGACGGCCTTTCTACAGAGATGGCTCCTCACAGTCGGACCTGGCGTCCCAGGCCTACATCTACATTTGTTTGCCATCAATAGTACGGATGTGTTGCAGTTTCTCACATGCAGCCCTGCTGGGAGAAGCCCAGGCTACCTGCAGGGCTAGGCTACAAACTTTTAATGGAAAAATTCAGGAGTCTGTCAGTGTGAGAGGTTAACAATTCATTCCAGGCACAAATTAATGGCGCTTTCATATTGGATTCTTGTAGTCTGAGCCCAGAGCATTTTAGAGCATCGTATGTCTACTTCCCCAGTAATTAGAAAATGCCATCGACCAACTGTCAGCATCACCAGGAGGGAAGTGACTCTTGGTGACAGATGATCCTGTGAGGAATGTGAAGCATATAGAGAAATGACAAACAGAGGCAGCTCTCTCTCCAGTTTGGGTGGGCAGGGGCTCGCTCCTGGGAAGTGAGGCACCTCCCAGGCTCCGCCCAGCTGGCTATTTTAACAGCCATAGGTGGAATTATTAACAAACAAAACATGGTGCCTTATCCTGTTGTGAGGGTTGAGGAGTGACCCCTCAGACAACATGGGTAGTATTTAACTAAACTTGGTTGATCGAAAGCCATATCGGACTGGACCAGCCTTCTCTAAGTGCTGGTATGCCCAGAGCAAACTTGAATCCAGCCAGGGCAGTCCGGACCTCAGAACTGATGAGCCAGTAGGTCAAGATGTCTCTGCTGTCATATCAGAAGATAAAACAGGGCAGGGGCAAGGGGCAATGGAGGTGTGCTGCTGACCTGGCCATTCACCATGGCCTTCCCAGCCGGGAGGGATCTAAGGTAAGTGCCAGGAGTTGAGTAGTTTCAGCTAAGCCACAGGAAGGGGTTGCCCTGGGAGCGAGTGCTGGCAAACACTTTCCAGAACAAACACAGAGTGAAGTTTGAAAAGAAGCAGCCTCTGTAACCTGCCTTGGAGTCTGTTTCCATGGCTACTGGAAAGCTCAGTGTTACTACTAAGGCAAGGGGTTCTGGGAAGTAGCCAGTAGATATGGGAGCAGGTGGCTGGTGTGGGCCCCACCCTGCTTCTGCTCCTACCCATCGGTGTGACCTCGCAAGTGATGTAATTTCTCCATGCCCCAGTTACTGTGTAGCACCTTTTTCCTGTGTTATTTGGGGGGGGGGTCAAATTAAACAATACCCATAAAGTGCTTGTGAAAGTCCATGACATTTAGTGAGCCCTCAATGAATGGGAGCTATTCTTCCCATTGTTACTGGGTGGAAATGTGAAGTCTCGGATTCTGGAGCAAATACAGCCATCTAGGCAGGCAGTGTGGGTTGGCAACTTGGAGTGGGAAGAGGCGGGAAGGAGTCAAGACCCCTGGGTTCTGGACAAACAAGTCTCAAAATTCTTCTAGGTGTGCGTCTTGCAGTTGTGGGACAAGGGAACTGGGTGAGTCCCAAAAGCACTGTGAAGAAACCTTCTAGAACTTGTATGAGGTGCTGGGGGGTGGAGAAAAGAGGCCCTATGCAAAAACGTGTTTGTCAGGCGTGGAGTTTAAACATTTTCTTTAATGAAGGTCTTCATGGGGTTGATGAAGAGAGCAGTGTGTTTCTGACGAAGGGCTTTGTAGTGTGCTCTTGAGGTTCATTTGGCTACAGCTGTGTGTTCTAGGGAGCAGCACCAACAGCCCCTCCAGCGCAGAGTGAAAAAGCCAGAGTGGACCACAGTTGGGGAACTCCTGTCTTGGGTAACCTCTGAGGTGTACAAAGTTTACTTCCCCCCACACTTGCTGGTACTTGTTTTTCTCCTCAATAACAGTTCTCTACCTTCTAACTTCTTTGCTCATGTCGCATTCAAGATATTCTCACATCTAATATGTCCCACACCTCGCCGTGTGGGCTGAAGGCATGGCTGTGGCGGCCACACTGTCGGGTCGCGGACATGCCAGCTTACCGATGGTCTCCATCGTGTCTCTCTCTTCAATCAGGAGCTGAGCCCTGGGTATGTCGATGTGCATTCTCAGGGTCTGTTGTTGCTTGCTCAAGGTGTCGGAGGTCCGGGTGTTCTTACTGGGGGTAAAAGAGGAGGGAGGCATTACCGAACACAGGTCAGTGTTAAGCTACACCGACCACGCATGCTTGTCTAATTATGCGAATGCCTTGTGGGGAGGGGAGGAAGCACATGGCAGGAGAATTTTTTTCCTTCATTCAAACTATATTTGTTCCTGTTAAATCTCAGCGGTCAGTTGTGAGGTTCAGAAATTACAAATTGTCAGTAGAGATTGGTTCTATGTCTATCAATAGAACCTTTGAAATTTCCCATTTCTTGTGTAAAAGTTAAGTGAAACAACAACCAAAAAGTGATTTTTCAACCAACAACACTTTTATTTGCCAGATGTGGGCTCTGCCACTGACAGCCAGGGGGAGACGCAGGGGGCCAGCGGCTCCCTGGACGGGGTTTTGCTGATGGATTTGTCATTATCACGGGTGTGGTCTGACCTTTGTTGTGGTAACAACTCATAAACCTTGTTAGCTTCCCTCACATGGGTTCAGTGTTCCTCATCAATATTGCACTTTAGGACAGAAAAAAAAACATCACAAGTACTAGAAGAATTTGTCTCAACGTTTGTGTACCAGAAAATTACTCTTAGAGTGAGCAGTTGGCTGAAGGTAAATGAAAAAAAAGGAGACAAACGGCATGTTACAATCAAGTTCAGTTTCAGCCAGGGGCGGAAAAAAGATCGGCGTGCCACACAAAGGCACAACAAAGTCGACAAAGGTCTTGATTAGCAATCTGCACTAGGAGAGCAGGTGTTCAGCCTCTGCAGAGTTGTAAGAATCAGGCAGATTTTGAAATTGTGTTCATTAAAACACCTTTTAGAAGCGGCAGTCATTCAGATGACTCGATCAGCGTGATAGGTAATCTATGGCATCCGGCTCGATCATGTCAAGGTCTCTTCTGAGAAAGACTTCTGGAGCCTAGTCCCCTCCGCGATGAGTGGGCGACAGCTAATGGAGAGGAAAGGGAAACTCCATTCTGCATCTCAAGTGCTTTTTGCTCTAACCAAGCTTCACCAGGAGTACCACATCCTTCCTTGTCCCTGAGAACTCTTGCACCCTGTGGCTGAAGGACTATCCATCTTCTGAAGGTCAAGTTCACTCAAGAGGCTCCTTAGAACTTGGCATGAGGAAGTCTGTGCTAATATCTTGAATATTTTATAATGGCCCTTTTTTCCCCCACTTGCATGTGAACAAAACGGCCCATGAAAATGACAGCTTCTGCGAGGTGCTGCATTCCTCCCTAGGACTTGATCTTGAACCAGATTTCCTGCTCCACAGATGAGTAACTGGGTTATGTAGCTAGATTATGCTAATTATGCAGAGTCAGATTCAAACGTTTTGGCCTGAATTTTTTGCAAGGTCTGTGCATTCTTTTAAGTTATTTACTTAAGTAGGTTCTCACTTTGAGGGTGTGTCTTTTAAAACAAGGATTCAAGTACTTGTATAAAACCAAGGGCATTTTGTGGCCTGGGGGCTGCAGTTCTGTCGTGAGTGGACAAGCTCTATTTCCCCGCAAACACCCCCCTGTGAATATAGGAAGGGTCTGTTTAGAAACTTCACTAGGGACTTGAGCTTATCTTTGTACCAGAAATAGAAGCATGACCCATCCCCCTGCTCATCTCCAATAGTTATGAGGCAGTGAGCAGTGGCTCTGTGAGCCAGCAATGGGCCAGACGCAGGCTGAACTTCACAACGAGGGGTCCGTTTCCAGACTGACGCAGGAAGCTGGCTAAGTGACCGTGCTGCAGTTGACACAGTCTCAGCCTGTGACTACACTTTATGAACAAGGACAATCAAAGTTGGAGGTAAACACCTCCTCCCAGGGCTGTGGCTTCAAAGCCCTGCAGGCCAGGGGCAAAAAAAACAAAAACTCAAAACCAAAAGCCAAAAACAAAGAACACACCAATAAACCGGGAGATTCCGGGGGCTGATTGTCCCTCCCTCCCTTTGCATTTGTTGCCCCTTTTGCTGAGAACACTCTGCATCCACCCTGGCTGGCTCCCTCCCTCCACTGTTTCAGTGGAGCCAGGCTGGCCCTGTGGGGGACTCAGGGTTCCTCTCTCCACAGCCCTCCCCGTTCTCTGCTTATCCGGGTCTCCTTAGCACTCAGCATTCCCTAGCATATATTCAATTGACTTATCTATTACCTGTCTTTCCCACGGGAATATAAACTCTGCAAGGGATGTTTTCATCTGTTCTGTTCTTTGTGTCTCCCCAGAACTTAAAACAGTACGAGGCCTAAGTAGGTGCTCAGTAAATACTTGTGGGAGGTTGTTGATACTCATGTTGTTTCGAGGGTACAATGTGAGCTCTGAGTACAGGTCCCAGAAGCTTTGCTTAAGAGCCATAATATTTTCACTCTAAATGATGTATTAGGTCCCAACTACCTTTTGCTTCTTTATTTTAATCTTTGCTGCCGTATTTTCTAATCTATTATAGTTGTATGAAGGCTGGTTCTCCAAAAACGCTCACTCATTGGAATAGCAGCCAACTTAAAAACACGCTGTTTGAAGAATTCTCATTTGTAACCTAAAACAGGACGCTGAATATTTTCACTGTGGAGACAAAAATGCATCTTTTATATAACATAGGATCATGCTAAATATATTCGTTATTACTGAACCATAATCTGCCACCATCCACCTGCCACCTGGTTGTCTGATTAAAATCACACAGAGCTCACGCTGGTCCACAGGGGACGGCGTTGCTGGGCTGAGCCAATAAACTACTTGCAGTTCCTACAACTTCTTTAGAGTTTTACTATTGCCTTAAGCTTTGTGGAGAAAAACACTGATGGACACGTCTGCACATCACCCTCACATGGTGTGGAACAATCTGTAAGTATCAAATAACTAGGGCTATCAGAATCAGATGTCATTACAATGGTTGGGTGGGTCTTTTATACACTGCACATAAAATATGAACATCAAAAACACTAAACTAATTTAAACTCCCTCTTTGAACCCTTCCCTGCTCACAACTAGGCCTTACTCATATCGGTCCTTGGACAATAATCCTGTGTTGGTTGGTGCCTTAAGGTTGGCCACTCTCCCTCTTAGAAGACTGGGATTTTTCAAAAAAATTATGTCTGCCCTCATCATATAAAAGGAAACCCCCTTCCCTCTGGGTAGGGTGGGTGAAGTCTCTCTTCTCTCCCTTCTCTGGGGTGATTGGTTGGGGTGAAGTGGATGAGTGTCCCGTGGCATGAACAGGGATGGGAGATGGAGCCATGTGAGGGGACTCCTGGAGCTCTAGGTGGTCTAGGTCTGTCCCACAGTTGCCTCTGCCTGTCTGGCCCTGGGACAGCGAACCCCACTGAAATACGCAGGGACTTCTTTGTGAGACACGGTTGGGAGGTACATGTTACCTTCACCAAGATCGCAGATGATGAAGTTAAGAGCAATTTCCACCTGCTGTTTTTAGGTGAGGGAAGTTGGACACAGAGAAGGAAAATGACATACCCAAGGTCACCAAAACAGCTGGTGGCAGAATCAGGCCTAGAATGGAGGTGTGTGGTTCTGTCTTCTTACCACACCAGCTTGCTTAATCCTCAACCAAGAAAGCAGCAGCAAAACATCAGGGACAGCAATTTCATGGCCTTCTCTGCACCAATGCATGCGACTTGCCTAGATTTCTGCAGCTACCTTTGAAATATGGTTGGCCATAGACTCACCAGGTAGGTGACAAGTCTGTTGTTGCTTGGCCTGTGAACCTGCCTAATTCAGACTGAACTGACTCTGCATGATTCAAAGTGTTGCTTTTCCTTCTGAATCAATCCCATAAAAATCCCCTTATTTGAGGAGCTTGGAAGTTCTCTTCCCTTTCAATCACTTTCACCCTTTGCAGGAAAACTACCTCAGCTACCTAAACTGCGAGTGATTATTAGTTTTAACATTCCTAATTTTATGTTGGCCAGGGTCAACTGGGAATAATACCATGATTAATTCCAGCTCACATCAACAGGTAGTCTTTCAACCACAGTAATTGCCCTATTAATGAAGAAGATGCTTTCTAATGTCTTGCTTGGGGCTAATGAGAAGGGGGAGGGATACATTCTAGGACAGCAGAGGAGCCAATAAATACCAAATCATCCTAACTAAAACTTTTCTTGAACATGTCAGAAAACAGACACCAGTGTCTCGGGCTTTGGACAGAGGCATGATCTGGGGTTTGGGACGACTGGGTGGGGACAGTGGTCAGTGTACTGCAGGAGCCAGGCTGGGGCACAAATCAGCCAAGTGGATGAGAGCGGGGAGAGGGAAAGGGCCCCGCTGGGCTGAGCCAAAGCCTTGTGTGGTCCAACGGGGGCACCGCATGAAGGTCCAGTCAGCCATTATCAATGAGGCTGTGCCCAGTGTGGCCAGAGTGTTTTCAAAAGTCAGAAAGCCAAAATTTTGTGTGAAATCTCTTGATTTCTAAATGTCATCAATACATTTATATTTCTAAGTTCTACATTAGAAAATTTATTGTATTAAGTAGATAAGTGGTTTAAATCAAACAGCTGTGGCTTGTTGGTTTTCCAGATGTTTTGTCAGGTTGGCTCAGCACAAGTGCACGTGTGTCTGGGCGCTTCCCTGTGACCACAGAAATGCCCTCACACTCCCTCAGCAAACAAGTGCAGACTTTTACAAGCTCATGGAATCAAGTCATTACGTGTACATTTGCATAATCTTCTCATGCAAGTTTGAGCTCATGGGATGTGATTTGATACCCGTTGTGAAGGAGATCGTTTACAGGCCATTGGTATTTCTGAATTCTCCTCTGAGCTCCAGATTCTGGCTACCAGCCATCTGACACTTTCACTGGCTGCCTAAGAAGCATCCCAATTCAACATGATCCATACAGACCTTTTCATTCTCGTCCACAATCCTGCCTCCCCCACCCTATAAAACAAGTCCATATTCTGCATCTATCTTCCTAATCTTGGCAAATGGCAACAATGTTCATCTAATTGCTCGCACCAAATATTTCAGAAGTATCTTTGCTCCTCCACACCCTTCACCTACAGCTCACATTTATTTTAGTACTTAGTGTGGCCAAACAAAGATGTCTGTAGGAAACATAATCCATGGGCTGATGCTAGTCCACCTTGATCTTAGGTCTTTTGGGGCATGGGATCTTTGTGAATAACCAAAAAGTACTCATTTTATATGCAAAGATGGGGGAGAAAATGAAAGCCAACTGTGTGGTAGGGTGGGGAGTGGGAAGAGCCCCCACATCCCTCCTCTTTCCTATGTGAGACATCCTAAAATGGCAACATCAAGTTCACTACCAGGGTCCCTGACATTTTCCTTATTTGGATCTTAGACTTTGAGTATCCTTTTCCACTTGTGGTTTAATTATTACCATATAAAAGGTTTAAAATGCAAATATTGGGGTGTGTTCTATGGTTGTGAACTCTTATTTATTCAACTAGCCATAGTCACTCGTCGGTTACTCAGCAACAACGAGTGGGGCAAGTCCAGTGCGGGGCATGGCTAACACGACCCTGACATAGGCCATAACCTCCCGGACAGGGTGTGACTCGATGTTTGCAGCAGAAGTTGGTGAGTGCTCCCATGGGGGTGGGGAGTGGGGGCGCTGAAGGTGCCATGGGAGCTGAAGCCAAGGAGAATCTTCCTTGATCAGCCCATTGTCTTGGAAGAGTACAGGGTACCAGAAATTTCCATTTGTGCTTTATTCTTCACAGTTGTCTTGCTAACTCTCTCAGGAGGAATGCTTGACCCCAAAGGTGGTACAAAATCAAAGTACTCATTTATCATGCGGCTTTTTTGTTCCCAGTTTAATGGGAAACATTCTGTTGGTTGAGTCCAGTCGGCAAGAAAACTATGTATGGCATGTGTAAAAGTATACTATTTGCTATGTTTTGGTACATAAAATGGAGATTATATGCCAAAAAGAATACATCATTAAAAAACCATGAAGGGAAGTTGTAACTTGTTGTTTTAAGCATGATACCTGGAATGTGAGGTAATGCTTACTCACCTCATGAGCATTTCAGCCAGACTCTTTGCATCTGGGGAAAGAAAGGTCATGTTAGTATGCGACAAACAAGTATTTAACATCCATTTAGGCATTTATGATCGATACTCTACAGAGTCAGGTGACAATAGTCATTTTGAAAAATAAATTTATACCCATATCACTACTAATTACCAAAAAGTTAGTGGAGTTTTTTTTATTTCTTCTACATGGGATCTACCTGCCTGCCTGTCTATCTATCTAAATTACCATATATGTTTTTAAATTACAAAACGAACATAATACTCTAGGGCCATATAAATTCTCAGACCCCCATTAGAGGTTTTATTACAACCTATTTATTTGCCACGTTTACAAAACCCAAGTTTATTTTTGGTAGTCAGAAAATTAACATTTTGAAAGTAATTCATTTATATAATGTAAATCACACTATGTTTATTAACAAAATATGAAAATTACAAAGCTTCTGGCACCACAGATCATTTAAAAAGGCATTACTATACAGTGGTGAGTCCCTTGGGCTGAATAAAGAATTGTATAATTGGCATATCACTGTCTGGAAACTTAGATGCTTACTTCAAACTCAGAAACACATTTTTCTTTATCTTTTTTTTCCTGAGGACACTGTTTACCAGACCTCATTACCACTTCTGACCAAAGTAATCCTGCCTCAAAATGATGTGGAAGAAACGATGACACTTTTTTGGTGGCATTGCTTTGAAATTTTCATTCTCCTTAAAGTACAATTTGTTCTTTTTACATATTTTGTCCTGTAAAACAAGAATGTTTCTTTATGAAAACACAAAAGCCTTCCTTTTGTTTTTCTCCCATCGCTCTCTAAAAGGGTCTTGATGTTAAACCTCAGTGTTCAATGAACAGAACTTCCTGGGAATGCATTTAGCTGACTGTGTGACTGGTTGTATCGAGAAGAGATATGTATGTTGGAGCATTTTTATCCATCTTTCATCTTTTGGAGGCTGACCTCTAAATGCAATTGTCTTCATGTTGGGGAGGAGCATGCTGCTCCTGAGAGGTGAGGACGGTCACAGGGGCCATCACATGTGGGTGGGCACACCCAGGAACTGGAGCTCCATTCAAGCCAGCCATGCCAGTTCCCGCTGTAGCCTTGCGCCCGGGCCCTGGGTGTGTGCACAGATGGGCTCAGTCTGGGAAAGGAAGCAGCCCCCTTCCACCCCACCCATATGGCGAGGCAAAGGAAGCAAAACAACATTGAGTTTCCCAGCTCATGCCTTTATATTTATCCGCAAAGACAAAGTAAATATGATGAGTTTCTTCTCTTCCTGAATGATTTAACACTTGCAAAGTAAATATATATGCAAAATGCCAGAAGCGTGGGAATAATTAGCTCTATGTAACAACCAAGCAGTGGCTAGTTCAATATTCTAAAAAAAGAGGGAAAAATCCCAAGACGTAAACATCGTACTTCTGTTCCCAATTTGAAGGTAACTCCGACCCACATGTCCTCAAAAGGGACCTGCTTTCCTGCTTTTGCTCATCATTTTTCTTTTCTATTTCTGTGATTTTTTTTATATCAGTGTGCTAAGGAACTGCAGTGTAAGGAACTGCAATGTCCGACAGGTAAGAACAGAGGTGCCCCCAAGTACTGACGGGCTCTACCTCTGAGTCTTCCTTGTCTATGGCATGTTCGCTGATGTTAAGCTGGTCCACAGGTGCAGGCACTCAAAGCCATTTTGGTCTACCCTTCCCTATGTCTATAATCTTCGAGAACATCCCTTCTTTTTAAGTCTTAACCACTCCTTCTGATTTCATCTGATAGTGTGAGAAAAATTCTATTTATGGAAATTCACTTCTTCCATGAGTTTATCTATAAGAAGCTCTGGTGGAGTTTTAAGCACCAGTTGCCTTAAGGGACTGTGTGTGAATGGCTTCTGGAGAGTGGGCATGGGGTGGGCTGGGCTCCCAGTTGTACTAGAAATCTGCATTGTGCCAGTTACTTTAGGACTGCCAGCGTGTGTCCCTTGCATCCGTCTCTGCCTGGGAGTTGTGTCCTTATTCAGCAACCAGGAAACTGGGACCCAGATACATTCAGTCATTAGCTGCAGCTGAGAGTGAATTCGTAAGCAATCTCTGCTGTTTGAAACTCCTTTTTCATCACTGTCCTTAAGGTCCTTTATACTGGAGTAGGATATGTGTCATAAGTTCAGGGGCACACAGAGGAGCTGATGCTAAGTGCCAGCTGACTGATGGAAACGAGCCCAGGAGAGCAATGTCTCAAGTTGAGTGAGTCTGGAAGGATTCAAGATTGTCCCCATCTTCAGGGGAGCATGAAGCTTGGGGAGCACAGACTCGAGTGGGGAGAGTGCTCCATGGCCCCAAGTTAGTATGCATTCCAATTGTGCAACAAGGGGTCGGTCAGTTGGACAGGACAGAGCAATTTCCAGGTGTGGTTGTGAAGTGGGGTTGCTGAAGACATTGAGGAGCTCAGGGGATGTGACTGTTTATTACTGAATATAATCTGGAAGCTTTTAACTGGCCCAAGGGGAGGAGTGGAAGGAGGCCAGAGGTGGTGGCAGGTAGGTGTGGGTGCTATGAATTAGCCATTGGAGTGCTCAGAAGGGGGACTTCCTGGCAAAGGTGACAGGCTGTGAGGGTCAGATTAACAGACTGCAGGGGACATCACAGTAGGTAGAGGGCATCTTCATGAATTAGGGACATACTGGGTGTGGGGGCAGTGGGACAGCAGGGAAGATCCAGGGAAGTGGCAATATCTGGCACATGCAGGGCTGGGTGTGAGGCAACACAGTGACAGGAACAACAGTCCCGAAGGCTCTGGAGGCAGCAACTGGGCGGAGGCTGTGGTCTGTGGCCTCAAGCATACTGGAGTGCTTCACATATTCAAGCGAGCTGAGGGACATTAGGTGAAGCTGTTCAAGGCAGATTTGGAATCAGTTTTGGGAAAGGTGTCAGGGCTGAGATGAGGCTCAGGGTCTTATTCACGTTCATGCAGGGACAGTGGAAAGAGATGACAGACTCGGACACATCTCTGTATAGGAATAAGAAGAGGATCTGGGACAAGTTAGATAATTTTTTTTTTTTTAAATCATGGAATCATAGAGGCTTAGGAGCATGAAAGAATTTTCCAATCAGTCTCTTAATAAGCATTTGAATCCCTTCCCCAGTGTCTTGGATAAATGTTGAAATGAGCCAGTTCATCAGAGCCCCCAGTAGGGGCCCATGCATTCAGTGTGCACCCTGCGCCCCACCTCCTGCTCCCAGAATTGACCTGCCTATCAGGTCTGTGGGTCTCTCCCACCTCAACTTGTCTCCCTGGACAATTGCTTTGTTCTGTCTCCTTAGTCCAAATCTCATTTACTAGTCAACAGCTCTCTCCCTGGTCTCCCCAACTTCAGGCTCTGTTCTCTAAGTGACATCCACACTGGAGGAAGAGCGATGGATCTGAGACACAGCCTTTACTGTGTCACATCTGTGCTTCAAAACTCTCAGAGGGACCTCTCTGCCCAGGAGACTTCTCAGCACAGAGGCCCCGCCCTCGCATGCTGGTCTCAGCTCTGTCCAGCTCTGCTGCCTCTCAGCTCTGGCCCCCGCCCCTCCCTCTGAGCTTCTCATTCTTGCATTTTCTGCAGAGAGCCCCAACACTGTGTTCCTCTGAGGCCATCAACACCTTCTGGAACCATCTACAAGAGACTCAGATATGTCCCTGGAGTTGCCATGTCTGCTTCTTTGTGTCTACTTTCTTTTCTGGGTTGAATTCTCTAACCTTCTCAACCACTCCGCAGATGGCTTAATTTCTAGGTAATTCTCTACCTGGGACTCTTCTCTATGAAAGACCTGTAATTTCTTATTCTCTTTCATTAAATGAGGCTGAGCACAGAAATGGGTAATTTTTTTGAGATCCTTCTTCTCATGCACCAATGAGAACCCAATGTTCATTATATGTGTTGCAAACGAATTTTCACTATGTATATAGAAGCCTTTACAAATGTCCCTATTAATTCTACCTCCTTGGCTCCAGCCTTTCCAAGTATTTCACAGTTTGGATTCTCTCCCACCTGGATTTGTGCCAACTCAAGATCAACCTAGCCTGCCCTTATTCCAGCCACAGCCTTGTGCCCCTTGTCAGCCCAGTCAAAACACAAATGGGGTTTGTCCCAGCCTCTGGAGACCACTGTCATTTCCTGGCTGCTCACAAACTATCCTTTGTCTGAGCTAAACTAATTTATTCCCATCTCTCATTTCTAGAATTTATTATCTTTGAAAATGGGTATGGAGCATAACTATTTTTCAGCACCTCTAATTTGATTGTTCAAAGGCTATCCACAAAGGCCTAGGGAGTGTGTCTGGAAACATTTCATTCAGAATCACAAAGCATTAGGATTTTGGGGTCTACAGACTAGAACCCCATGGCCCATTCCTTAATCTTGCCCGTGGAGACAGTATCTTTCCCTTCAGTGGATTACCACAGCAGTGATTGGCATCCACAGT
The DNA here is from genome assembly GCA_007922815.1 of Macrotus californicus. NCBI lineage: Eukaryota > Metazoa > Chordata > Mammalia > Chiroptera > Phyllostomidae > Macrotus > Macrotus californicus. Next base: position 81,230 of record VMDR010002737.1, read on the forward strand.
ACCCTGCTTATCATGTGGCAATTGTCTTAGAGTTCGTGGTAAACATGCTTTGCCTCCCCTACCAGCAAGGGTTTAGAAATATTATTTTATGCACCATCCTTTCCCCTTCCCAATAATGACTAGAGCATAGTAGGATTGGGAAAAAAAATCAATTTAGATAATCAGGGGCATTGACTATTTTTTTAAGCAATCCAAGTTTCCCCTGTCCCTCCCTCCCTCCCTCTTCCTTTCTTCCTTTTTTTGTGATTCTGGTCCCTGTTTTTCGGCCTCACTAGCACTCCTCCTGATGCACATCACAACAGAGCAGACGCGGCTACCTGCCATCTGTTAATACGAGTACGTCATCCAAAGCCTCTTCTTCTTGCCCTGCATAGCCAGACAGCCTTTTATGTTGCCTGTCACGTTTTCTCACAAATTTCAGCTCAGCATGAGGTTGAGACTTTGGGACACCTTTCTTCCAGCCCCTTGCTGCTCCTGCATATCCACCCTTGCCTCCAGGTTCCCACTGTCTTGGGCTGGGAATGATGAAGAAATACCACCGGGAGAGTCAGGGATGCTAAGATGAGGAAGGAAGGAGTTTGAAAAGTACCATTTGCTAACACTCCGAATGCACAAAGAGGTCTAGAAAATGATATTGGAAAGGGGAAGTTGGAGATCAGAAGGTGATGGATCATCTGCCTTTGGGAGGGGAGTTTCATTTGGGTGTGGGAGTCATGGAGAGGCAGAGTAGCTGAGTACAGAATATCTTTCCAAGAATTCAAAGGGGAAAGAAGTAGAGAGAGGAGCAGTAGTTGCAGATATGCAGACTAGAAGGAATACTTCTTTTTTTTTTAATCTTGGGGAAGACGGAGGGGCTAGTAAACACACAAATAAGAAAAGAAATAAACCAAATATTTTTGATGGGCAAAAATAAAATGCTAAAGTAGCTATTGATACTCTGTTAAAGCATTTTCTGATCCAATTCATTGATCAATCTTTTTAAGCTAACTTAATATTGATGGAACAGACTATTTCTTTCTTGAATATTCCAAAGTCTGAAGAAGTTTCATGGAAAGAAAGCTGGGGTAGGTGACATCGATCTGGGGCTCTCTGAGTTCTGCCCTCACCTATGTGTAATTTTGGACAAGTTCCCTTCAGTCTGCATGTCAGCAAATGGGCAGAATAATGTCAGGTTCATTCACAACCTTTTGGTACAGCTATTAAGGGATGAAAAAAGAGAACGCAGAGCACAGTATTAGAGAGAGGAAGAAGATGCTAGCACTCTGTCGATTAATACAGGGCTCAAGTAGTTCTTTGGGAGAGGCACCCCCAGTTGAGTCAAGAGCATCACAGCATGGTCTCCCCATCCCCGTTTTCTTTATATGGACCAGGGACTGTCACTCCCACCCTGGCTCTGCACGTGGCACAAAGGTCCTTACTAACAAGGTGGCCCAGGCCACCCTGCGGCAGGGGAGGTTGCAGCCCATCTCCAGCACTGAACTGGGCCCGTGTCGAGAGTCTGAGCTGCCTCATGGTTTACATGCTCAAATATTTCTTTGAACAAAAAGGACTCTCTCGTTCATAGCCACATGATAACATTTTCATTTCTGAAGTTCTAGTGAAGTAAAATGGATTATGCTCCATTGAGGTAACGCCTCAAGCAGACAATCACTTGTACACACCCAGAAAAACAAAAAGCCAGTTTGGGGGTGGCAGACCTCACCCTGCACCTTAGCATCTATTAATAGTCCTTGTTTGCAAGGTGCCTCACACGTGTGTCTGCTTTCCCGTGGAACTGAGGTGGGTCTCATCAGGCAGCTAAGGGCTATCAACCTGCATTCAGGCTTCGACGAGATCAAAAACAGGACTTCCAAACAGCAGCATGTTCAAACGAAAGCCGATTCAAGAACACTGACAAAATAAATACCCGAATAAGAAAACCACATATACTTGCAGTTTGAGAAAACCGTGAAGTACAAACATGGACAAAATAGACACCCAGGCAGGCTGGAGCTCTGGGGCTGACGCTGGCCCTCTCCCTCTGACTGGACACGCTCTGGTCCTCACCCCTCTGGCTGCCCTTGACCCTCTGTCACCCCGCTCTTCCTGAGCTCTTACTCTCTAAAACAGCAACCTTTTTACTTAGTTCTGCCATGGCAGGTTTGGAGATTTAAAAGGATAATTTTATTAAGAAACTGAAGATAAAAAAAGAATGGAAGGAAGGAAGGAAAGAACGAAAGAAGGGAGGGAAGAAGGAAGAAAACACAAGCATAGAATTAAAGCGTTTCAGAGTGCACGGTTCTGACCCCATCCAAACCACACCGCAGACCTCTATCAGCTTGGCGGTGAAGTCTCCAGGGTGCACACACCCAGTTTCTTCACTGACGAATGCAGGGTGGGCAAAAGCAAGTGCACAGTTGTGAGTATGTGAAACACAGAGTTTATTCTCATATTATTGTTTGTTAGTTACCGTATTACTTTCCACACTCACAACTGTAAACCTACTTCTGCCCACCCCGCACTGGGAATGTCTTGCATGCACGAGAACCCTATGGATCTGTGCCCTGGCCACGCTTACTTCAAGTGCTCAAGTCTGTGTGTTACTGAGCTCCTAGATGCACAGTCCTCTCACTTTAGGTTGTTCACGTTCAGGCCAATTTTTGGTCTTACAGACGAGGAGACACCTCGTTTGCAGAGCAGATAAAGGCCATATTATAACAAAGAAAAGGATGAAGACATCTTGCGGCCCACTCCTTAACCCCAAAACCACATTCTTTCTGGGAAGGGCCTTCTGGACTGATCAGTTTTACAATATGAACCCATTTCTAAACAGGTTTAAAATAATAAAGGGAATAAGGGCACTCTGCCACAGAAGCATGGTCCCATTTTACATCATCCATTGATTTTTATATTTAGCTTTTTTGAAGCCTTGGAAGTAGCTTTTTGGCTTGGCACATGCTGGCTGGTGCCAGCATAACTTTGCACCCTCTCGGGTAAACTCCTTAAAGAAGGAAGCTTTTAGTGATCCTGGAGTTGATTACTTGACATGGGAATCAACTTTTTATAAGGCTGGGCTGCTTGGATTCTCAGCCCAGCCAGTGACTCATCCTGTAACCTTGCACTTCAAAGATCTAGAAGTGGGGAAAAATCAGGGCATCATTAAAAGCAAACTGTGGCTTCTGAACTCCTGGATAAGGTTATAGATTGAAAAAAATGTAGCACTTACAGGCAATTTAGACTTCAGGAGGCTGCTGTGCTCTCAAATTAGTAAAGCACTCAGGAAGAGAGAATATAGGTGGGCTAAATGGCTTGAGTCCCGTTTTCTTTCTTTCTTTGTTTCTTT